>JAUZND010088627.1:0-15363 GCA_034780555.1 Coelogynopora nodosa
AGTTACAATTATTTTAATGAAGGTCACTTCTAAATTTCGCAATATTTTCTGAATTCTCATGGAATGGCCCATATATACAAAGTTAACAGCATATTTAATTTAAAATTTTTGTTATCGAAATATTTTTATTTACATTTTTTATATAAAATTTAAATTTATAAAATATTTTAAAATTGAAAATTATTTGAAAAAATGGGGATAATGTGAAATAATTTATTGTATCTTCATTGGTTGTTACTTCGCATAGTTGTACTGTAATATGGAAGTTTCGCCGACTTTCGGTACTATTTTAATGATTTTTTTAACGATCATCAAGAAAGGCTTTTTGGATTGGATAATTTTATAAATTATATTTTAATCTGGAGTAAAAAATACATTAGTCATGTTATGTTAAAAAATGAGAACAAATTAATTGCTAAATTCATCTAATCTACAAATTTAAATATTCTACTTTATTTTCGCTCACTTTGTTGAAATGACATTCTAGTTGACTTCTACTTGAAATTTTTTAAAAACAATACATCATTATCTTTAATACATGTAAGAATTAGAAATTTATAATAAACTTTGTTTTTCTATTATGCCGATGTCTGTTCCACTGTGCAATGTACACTCACGAATGTGACACGTGAACCACGCGAAACGACCTGACTCGTCAAGTCGAGTAGAACGATATGTCACATGACAAGTATATATTCATTTATAATAAATGTGAATTACAAATTTATGATCAATAAATATATAAATTTTCACGAAAAATAAAGTTCAATAAGATAATTAATATAAATTTTCTACTTCTTGAAAATTCCATCATTGAAATGGTTCCAGTGCGATCGCCATCGTATCTGTTGAAAATGTTTCTCCATTTATCAACGCACATCATGAGGTCTTTAAATTCTTGGTCATTGACATATCCTGGTTGGCATTTTCCGTACGATTCTAATATAAATATTTTCAATTTCAAAAAATGTTTTTACTTATCAGAATGGAACAGGTGAGTAGGTTAAACTGAGTTTGGCTAGTTAGACGATACACATCTATACCTCCGTAATTATTACGGGGAGCTGTCGCGTTTCCAAAACCAAAATTCATTTGGAATATATTTCAAATTAAATTCACACGTTTACTTTTGAAAAATTTTGTTCAAATAAATAAATTTTGTAAAATGTTAGCCAATATTTACAAATTGGATACTTTGGTAACAGAATTGGTGTTTTATTTGGGTAGAGTCGTATTTAATAATAGTGTGATCATACAGTGGGCTCACGATCGTTTATAGATATAAAAATACTATATAAAAAACAAAGATAACATACGAAGCTATATAAGAGAAATTTATAAAAAAGGATACATTTAGATACTTAGATTTTTTAGGATCTATTTTTTAGCGGCAAGTATTTATATTTAATAATGGTCAACTTTCTCGTGGGTTGTACCGGGAGTGTCGCAACTATAAAATTGGATCAAATAATCGATAGTCTTAGAACAAAATTTCACAACCCTCAGGTTAAATTTTAAAATTATAAAAATAAATTTTAATTAAAATAAAATTATAGATAAAAATTATTTTGACGGAACATGCTAAGAAATTTGTGTTTTTAAGAGATTCAATCATTAGTTATTATGATGATGAAGCTGAATGGGTGGTAATTTATTTAATTTAACCAGCTTACAAAAAAATAACACTGAGCGATAATTAAAAATACTAAACTTTTTAAAAAATCATCCATCATTGTCCAATAGGCCGAGTCAATTTTTTAAAATTTAACGGCTCAGTGTGTAAAAGTTGTGGAGTATATTTATAAACGTATATGCCAAAGGGTTTAATTTTTTTTGGACGGAACCGCTTGAAAATTTACCCTTTATTAAAACAAATTATGAACTTCATTTTTTGGAAAATATTGCTCTGTTATTATGAATACCCCATAAACAAATAAATTTTATTTATAAATAATTTTTTTGTACTTCCGGGGAGTCATTAAAACAGAATTTTCTGTTTAAATTATTGCACCATGTATGTTGTCGTGTCCTACCGGTAGCTTACACACTTCAGCTTTTAGTTAAATTCAAATTATTATTTTTTACACAATAATTCACTTCCTCAAATTCATTTTTTTCAAGATAGTTTAAAAATGTCATTCGACCACTTATTACAAACATCTCTGCGAGTTCAACATTTTAATATATTTTTTAGAGATTTAAACAAATTTTTTAAATTATATATTTTAAATAATTAAAAAACAACATAAAAAGTGGTTAAAAATGCATGAACTTGCACCATATAAATAAAAGAAAAATAAATTTATACTAATAACAATATTCTGAACATGGTCCGCAATTTTTTAAAACATCAATGGTCAATATAAAATATATAGATTTTTTTCGCATTGGTCAATTTTTTTATCAACGTTTAAATGAAAGTTATAGTCCGATTTTCATTATTTTTTCGACATTACTATAAACACCAGGGGTATTTCTTCATATAAAATAGGGGGTACCAAATTTGGTTGTCATATAAACAATATTTGAACTTTATTATTTTCACATGCTTCGCGCAACCGGTTCCCGTGGTCAGATTTAAAAAAATTTTTTTACACGTTGATTTTTAATGCATTGCACAAAAAAATATTGCTGAGCCAAAAGAAAATTGACTCGGCCTATTGCCCAAATATAAATTAAATTTTTTTAAAAGTGAATTTTAAGACGTGGACAAAAAGAGGTGACGATATTCTCCATATAAAGCTCAGAAAATGGGCAGATGTAATGGTGGTAGCTCCATTAGATTGCAATACGCTAGCGAAAATTTCAAACGGATCATGTGACAATTTATTGGTAATTTAAAATTATTTAAAAACTACATTAGCGCAATATTAATTTACAAATAAACATTTTTCAGACAAACACTATTCGTGCTTGGAATTACAAGAAACCTCTTGTTCTCTGCTTGGCTGCCAATACTTTCATGTATCAACACCCCTTTACCGCAAACCAAATGCAAATAATGAGAAATGTAGGAGCAACCTTTGTGCCCGTTCACGTCAAAAAACTAATGTGCGGAGACACGGGTATTTTTGTAGATATCAGTTTTGAGCGATAATATAATCAGATAAATTTTATCGCTCAATTGAATAAGAATCTTATCTTATTATTCCAGGGCCTGGAGCAATGGCAAACATTTCAGACATTACCAACCACTTGGAAAGGAGGATTCTCAAAGATGCGACAGTTTCCGGTCCAGCCAATAATATGAAGCTTTTTTCTCTTGTTTTAGTGGCCCTATTAATTTTATGCCACACTGTATTTTTATAATTAAAATTATGATATAAATTAATTGAAATTTTAAAATTTATAGACGTGTAGTTTGAATTAAACTATTTTAAAATAACTTTCTTAATTTGTAACTACACAACTATTTTTGTTACAATGATCTTTGAATGATGTACTTTTTTTTGTTGTAAAAATAAATATTGATGTTAACAGTGTTTAATAAACAGATGTGCTAATATTCAGACCAACGTAAACTGCAAATTTCCTCTTTAACAATCGATACTAGAATACGTTTTTATAATTTTATTTATTCATAAATAT
Source organism: Coelogynopora nodosa (assembly GCA_034780555.1). Classification (NCBI taxonomy): domain Eukaryota; kingdom Metazoa; phylum Platyhelminthes; order Proseriata; family Coelogynoporidae; genus Coelogynopora; species Coelogynopora nodosa. The sequence continues at coordinate 3,589 of JAUZND010088627.1, forward strand.
TATTAGGAAAAATTCGTCAGGTAAATAAAATAATGGATTAATTAATAACTAGAAAAGAGTTAAATTTTAGAATATAAACTTTGAGTATCAAATTCTGCATCGATTAATTGCCACTACTCTCAAAAATAGTGATTTTTTTGGAAAATGAAGTTCAATATGGGTGGGTTATATAATAATAAAAAACTAAAAAAAAACTGAAAAAGTTATATATATAAATAAAGCTTAAATAAATACACGGTAAATAATTATTATTACTTTATTATATATAGATCAGTTATTCGCGGCCCTTCCCCGAACTGAGAGGGCGACACCAACGGTTATTAGCCAGGACAAGAATGGAACTAGGTTGCTGTACTGCAACGGCACCAATGTCTACATTAGAGACATCAAGGATCCTTCACTATGCCAAGTTTATACCGATCATAGATATAAAACGTCTGTCGCGCGGTTTAGCCCGTCAGATTCGTACATTTGTTCCGGTGGTATGAAATTTTGTTTTTTTAAATTATTTTAAATTATATATTTAATATTTATTGATATATAATTAGTTATTAATAATATTATCAATTTAATAGACGTGAATGGAAATATTAGAATCTGGGACGCATGTTTGCCGACACATTTACTGAAGAATGAATATCAACCCTTTTCTGGAACTGTGTTGGATATAGCTTGGACGTTTGATAATCAGAGAATAGGCATCGTTGGACAAGGACGATCGACGTAATTTGAAATGTTTTGCATAATAAATTAATTATAAATAATTGATTAATTTTTTTGTTTTTTTAAATATATTTTGTTAATACATTAATAATGATTTATTTATAAATGTAATAATTTAGTTTTGCGGCAGTTATTTTGGCCGATACTGGAGCTAGTGTTGGAGAATTGATTGGCTCGATAAAACAGATTAATTCAGTCGATTTTAGTAGTGCCCGACCACATAGGATGGTAGCAGGTTCAAATGATAATTCTGTTTTGTTTTTTAACGGTCCGCCTTTTAAATTGGCAAAAAAACAAGTTATTCACAGTCGGTTTGTTAATTGCACTAAAATTTCACCAAAAAACGATATTTGTATTTCTGCATCCTCAGATATGAGGGTATATTTAAAAATAGTCACTTTTCAACAAATTATCACATTTTAAAAAGAAATTTAACAAGTTTACTCATTTAATTTTTCCACCTAGATGTTGATTTTTGATATTAAAACCGGAGATCACATGTCTGAATTCAAACAAGCTCACAAGGGTGGAATATACGCAATAGACTATCATCAATCTGGAGACAAGTTGGCTTCCTTCTCTGCCGATAAAACAGTTAAACTCTGGGACATTGAAACTCAAAAAATGATTCAGTATGTTTTAAAATTTAAAATTAAAATTAAAGTTTTTTTATATTATAAACTTATTTAACCTCTTCTCCTAGATCTCTGACTATGGGTTCTGACAAGGAGAGTATGTTAAATGGAGGAATATGGTGTAAAGGAACAAACGACAAGCAGTTGATTGCATTAACACTTGACGGTAACTTATCCTACATTGACATAGCCTCTAATCAAATCAGTCAAAAAGTCACAGGTCATCAAACAGCCATCTCCAGCCTAAGTAAAATCTCTGACAATCAATGCATTAGTGGCTGTAAAGCTGGAAGGTTATGTAAATGGACATGGGAGCCCTTTGAAACTAAAATTTTGCCTCAAGTGCATACCAATTGCGTCAATGACATTTTTTACAACAAAAAGGAAAATGTCGCCAAATCGATAGGAATGGACGATAAAATGATAAATTCAGATTTAAAATCTCAACTAGAAATTTCAATTGTGAAATTTGATCACCAGCCAAAGAAAATTACCTGGAGTGAGAAAAACCAACAGTATTTTATATCCTTTGAAAAAAAAATTCAAGTTCACAATATTAATGATTCGTTGTTTACTACGTTAAAATTTAACTTTGAAATTGGTGCTGCCGCAATTTCTCCCAGTGAGGATTATTTGGTTGTTTCAGAATTGGGAAATGCCATATTACACATTTACAAGTACGATAAAGGGGATATAGACGAGGTTAAAGAGATTTCCGAAGGTCTTTTTGCATGTGTGAATTTGTTAAAATTTTCCAATAATGGGCTGTATTTGGCAGTGACAACTGATATTAATAATTTGTTGGTGATTGAAATGAAAGATTTTAAAGTATGTATTTTGTATTTTGTATTTTTATTTTTTTAAATTTAGATTGAAAATGGAGCATGGCATCATGAAGCTAAAATTAATGTCATTTCATGGTTTGAAGACGACGACTTATTTGCTTCTGGATCTCTTGATAATACTGTCAAAGTGTATAGACGTACCTTGAGAACAAAGTATTTGACGATAACGGGTATATTTTAATTAATCAAATTTCAATTTTGAGCAGATTTGAATATTTATTTTGTGAAATTTAGACTTTTTATTCTAATATTTTCAATTTTAAACACATTTGATTCTTTATTTCATAATATTTAGACTTTTTATTCAAACTTTTTCAATTTTAAACTCATTTGATTATTTATTTCATGAAATTTAGACACTTTTTCCAAACATTTTTAATTTAGAACTACACAGAAACTCCAATATTGTTGGTCTAGAATTTGAAAACGCCGAAACTATAATTACAGCAGGCTCGGATTCGTGTCTAAGAAGAATCAAGTTTAACTTTAACCCTTAAATACAATAATATTTTATTGTTGACATAGTCTTTTAAAATAGTCTATTAATTAAACCTTTTTTACACAAAATATATATTTATTTAAAATATGGTAAAATAAAGTTAAAAAAGTTGATCAAATTAAAACACGTGCATAAAAAATAATTTTTAATACTGTAAATCGATACATTTAAATATTTTTTCCTCGGAGAATTGTTTTATTCATATATTTTTACTTGGACTTTTTAATTAGCATTCCGTATAAATTCTAGGCTAAAATAGGTAAATTTACAAAATATACAAATTTGTTATGACATTGTACATAAATTTATTAGTATTTATTTATTCAGGTTTTATCATGTTTACCAATTTATTTTTTTATTATTGTAATTTTAGTGGGAACTAACTGATATTTATATATTTTGTAGTTTTTAAATCTTATTTAATCTTTGCTCTAATCTTACCCGCGTGGAAAAATAGTCATGTTTGATACTACAGATTTAATTGTAACTTTTTAAAAAATCATTTAACAAGTTATTGTTGAAATATTTATATTTTATGTAGAACGAATCAGACAGCTTAAATTGTAAAGTCCAAGACATTGAAAAATGGGTTCAGAAATATACTAAAAAAGTTTTAATTTCAAACGATCATATCAAAGATTGGTAAAAATATTATCTATAAATTTTATTCTATATTTTAGTTTAAAAAGAATGGCTGTAGAAATTTTTGCTACACACAAAAATATCACTGAGCATGTTGTTTTTGTTTGTATTTTGAACGGGGCTTTTAGATTTTCTTGTGATTTAATGCACCAGATTGATGTACTTAATGATAACAATAATGAAGATTTTCTGGATTATAGACTCGAGTTTTTGAAGCTTAGTTCGTATATGGTAATTTTTTATTTTTTTTTAAAATGTGATAATTAGTTGAAAAAATGATTAAAATTTATATAAATTTAAATATTTACTTTTTATTAAACCTCAACAATACATACATGACCTAAAAGTCCTTTTAATCATTTCGAAAAAATTCCCAACTGGACCCCTCACACACCTCACTTGTTGTTTCTTCAATTTACTCTTATTGTTGTTTTTTTTGGTAAAATAATATAAATCTGCATTATCCACGGTACTAGAACAATTAAAATTACTCTTTACGTCAAGCTGAAGCGGATTTTCCATATTTATCACACCGTCCTTCAACTCGCGTCCCGTAACTTGTTCCACAGACCCTTCTGATAGGGCATATTTCCTTGCATACCTAGATGCATTCCAATCAGCTATATCAACATTAGATTTAGTGATCAAATAGTCATTAGAATTGTTGAAACTTTGGACAGGCTTTGCATTCTCCTTTTCATCTACACCATAAGGCATTTGAAAAGTGTTTGTAGAAACTGGATAAATGTTTCTGTTCAATTCTATTGGAAATATAATGTTGGCAAGTCCATATCGATGTTTTTTTCCATTTTTTCGCCTAAACAACTTTTTAGAGCCGTACTTTTGTTCCAATTGCAAATGCAATTTTTGATCGACATTTTTGTTGTGTATACTTGCACTTTTTGCAGCGCATGACATTAGATTCGAGTTACTGAGACTGGTATAAGATGACACTTGATATTTGTCAGTTTCTTGTTCATCTTGGACAATTTCACTAAAGTCTTGTAACGAGTCTTCTATTTTATTATGAGGAAGGGAGTATTTAGAGTTTGCAATGTTTTGTTTTAGAAAGGGCCAAGTTTCTATTTTTTTGTAATTGTTATAGAGACTATCGAGATACAAGCTGTTGAGTTTAAAGTAATGTGAGGGGATTTTTACCATCTTTTGGTAGTAGCCATAGTTTGTAACCCAGTGGTTGTTGATAATTTTACTAGGAGTGATTCTTTTATTGGGGTTAACTTTGAGTATTTGGAATATGAGTGATTTAGCGTAGGTGGAAATGTAATCCCATTCTCCAAAAAAGAAAAGCTTTCCATGTATAATGTTTTCGAATGTGATGTTTTCGCACTCGGCACATTCACCTCCACGTTTCCAGTCGCAGTTTATTTTGCAGTCGCCGTTGAAGGGGACTCGACCGCAGAGCATTTGATATATGACTACTCCGAGACTAGATGAATATTTTAATTTTTATAATTTAATTTTTAAAATAACCTTTTAACTTATTTTTTTTAATTATTTTACCTCCAAATGTCGCATCTCTTGTCGTAGCTAGCATTTTGTTTTGTTAGTGTTTTTAAGACTTCTGGGGCAATGTAGTCTGGCGTACCTCTGAAGCATTTGAGTTTATGATTTTTGTTTTTCTTTGTTGTGGCAGATGAGTTGAAGTCGCAGAGACAAACGGGTGATATCTAGATTGAGATTGGTTTAATAATTATAATTTAACTTGAAATTGAAAATTTTTGAATAAAAAATCTAAATTTCATGAAATACATCGTCTAATATGTTTAAAAATAAAAATGTTTGATTAAAAAGAATAAATTTCATGAAATAAATAATCAAATGTGTTTAAAATTGAAAATGTTTGAATAAAAAGTCTAAATTTCATGAAATAAATCGTCTAATATGTTTACAAATAAAAATGTTTGATTAAAAAGAATAAATTTCATGAAATAAATCATCAAATGAGTTTAAAATTGAGTTTTAAAAAATTTGATTATTATTATTTATTACAGAATCAGTAGTCTTGCACAAAATATTATTCGTGCTAATATCCCGATGTACCACTTTTTTCGAATGTAAATATTCCAATGCTGACGCTATTTCTCTCGTCACATTACTAGCGTCATACTCTGAAATGGCGCCGTTCATTCGTATTTTTTGCTCTAAATTTCCGCCACATATTTTGTCAAAAACGGCGTAAATCCTTAAAATAAGATTTTATAATTTACACTAATTTAATTATTATTTATAAAAAATTAAAAAAAAAATTACTTATTCTCGTCTATAAAAGCGCCACAGATTACTAAAATATTCGGATGCTTCCTCAACAAATAAGCTATTTGTATTTCATTATATAAAGAGTTGGATGCTTCTTCTTCGTCCAAATTGGCCATTTTCACGGCATACTCTTTGTTATTTACAGTATTGAGATAAGCACGTACTTCTCCGAAAGCGCCATGGCCCAAAACTGTCGTAGTTTTTTGATAGTTTGCTTTTCAATGATATTAATAATATTTAATAATTTTTTTATATAAATATTTATCACTTTAAACTTTAAATTAAAGTGATTTTATTCTACCTGTAAAGTCATTTTCTTCCGTCAGAGTATGTTGCGAAGTATTATCGGCAAATTGACAAGATGGGTTGAATGACGTGTCTGTAGTGGTGGTTTCGTCCTTTATTGATAATTCAAAGTCGTCCAACGAAGAATTTACCGGGTCCATTTCAAATTTTGTTAAATTTTACTGCAATAATCTATTTTAAAAAATTTCAATGTTGGCTTTGAATTTAAAATGAAAATAAAATTCATCTCAACATGCTGGTTATGCAAATAGTTGTTGCAAGGTCAGGTTAATACTCTTTTTGTTTATTGAAGTTTAGGCAGATGCTGCATTATATTATTTTTGTTAAAAACATGTGATTCTAACGAATATGCATAGATTAAAATTTAATTGACAAGTCTGAAAATTTTAGTGATTGATTAATTTTAAAAATTTTAATTTATTTAAAGAACTGGAAATTGTGCAAAATGTGTAATTGAAATTGAACTTTTTAATTTGATAGTTAATAGGTCAAAGGACTTGTTAAAATATTTATAAATTTATTAATGATATTATATTGTTTTTTTTTTAAATTATAGAAAGAATTTTTTTTTTAAATTCCATATTTTATGATGGAAATTTGAAATTTGAAATTTTTTGTTTTAAAAATTAAAATTTAGAACACTACATCTTCTGGTAATGTTGATCTCAACTCATTGGTGAAATCTGGAGATATAACTGATAGAGTGAGTATTTTTGTATCTAAAATTTTTGATTTTTTAATTAATACTTATTTATAATTAATAATAATAAATATTTGTTATTTTTTCAATAGAAAGTCATAATCGTGGAAGATATTGTTGAGACTGGAAATTCGATGGATGCATGTATTAAATATTTGAAACAGTTTACAAACAAGATTGAGATTGCTACGTAATTATTTTAAAATTTTTCTTGTTACTGTTTTTAATTTTTTTCGTTTTTTCGTTTTTTCGTTTTTTCGTTTTTTCGTTTTTTCGTTTTTTCGTTTTTTCGTTTTTTCGTTTTTTCGTTATTTCGTTTTTTCGTTTTTAGTTTTATCTTTTAGTTTGTTGGATAAGCCTGAAAAGAGAAAAAAGGCGCTACCTTTAAAATGTATTTTTTATCGTTGGCTTGATTTTTTTAAAAATAATTTACTTTTTAGATATTGGTTTTAAGATTCCTGTTGAAGCGTTTGTGGTGGGTTATGGATTGGACTACAATTATCGCTTTCGTGGTTTAAAAGTAAATTTATCAGTATTTTTGTTTAAAAATATTTTAAAAATTTGTATTTTAGAATATTATAACATTGAATGACCAAGGCATCGACAAGTACAAACAATAAAAAAATATATTAGTAATATTACAATTTTTGTATTTTTTATTATAATTATAATGAAATTTTAAATATAATTATTGATATAATAATTCTAAAAGTTGAGAATGATAATTTGGAAAAAATATCGCGTGGTTCAAAAAGTAAAAATTATTACCATTTTGAAAAACTAAACATTTATTCAAAATTTCATTTACATTATATTTGAGCTCTTACAGATTTAGAGTTGAATTTAAAGTTTCATCATATTGTAATTAATAATTTACTGATTATAATATTTCCATTTAGTATCATTTTTATAAAATTTACAATGTCTTTTAAGGTAAGTTATTGTATATTAGTGACTCTAGCAATGTCTTTGATTTATGTGGAATGTAATGGTCGTATAAATCTCAATAAGTGTCAAGACTTGAAAAAATATTATACTTTCCTAATTGAAATTATTAAGGAAAGGAATATTGATGATATTTTGGTGGCTACAAATATTATATTATCTGTCAACAAGAGGGCAGATTTATGTTTACCATTTATAACGGAAAAACAGAGGCAGGCTAAGTATAATGTAATAACACTTGGAAATGAAGTTAACCAAAGAATAAGAACATTATGTGAAACAACAATAATGTATGTTGAATTCCAAGAAAGAATATGTAAAAGAATTACACATCTTTCATTTACTCTCATTTAATTTTATAATAAATTATAATAATGTTTCAATAAAAAGTATACATTTCACGAAATAAATAATCAAATGTGTTTAAAATTGAATATGTTTGAATAAAAGGCCTAAATTTCATGATATAAATAAAGCATCTAATGAGTTTAAATTGAAAATATTTTTTAAAAAGTATAAATTTCACGAAATCTTTAATCAAGAATGTTAAAAATTGAGAATATTCGAATAAAAAGCCTAAAATCCAAAACTTAATGATTACGCAGTTCTGTTATTAAAATTTTACCAAAGTAAATATTATTTGTTATTTTGAAAAATAAATATTTATTAGTAAATAATACGTTCAAAAATATTATAATTATAATATATTATGTTTTAAGATACTATTCACAATTTCATTTTCCCATTTTAAAAACGTTGTTTTTTAGTTCTTGCAAGATAACAATTTTTATATTCGATATAATATTATTAAATTGTAAGTTTATTAATAAAATACATTTAGCAATAATAATTAAAATAAATTATACTCTTTAGAGCTCTACTTTTTATTCAATATACAATGTCCTTAAAGATTTTTTCGTGTATAATTCTCATTCTAACATGTTTAATGTCCGTCGAATCTGGCATAGAAGATGATAGAAGATCTACTCCTAAAATTACAGGGAACATCGACACATGTGAAAGTTTAAAGCTATTATTTCCAACTTTGATTGAGTTTATTACAGAAAAAAATACAAAACTTATTTTAAGTTCTAGAAATTACATTTTAAATGCCAAAAATAAAGCAAATTTCTGTAAGATATATTATACCCATAATCACGATCCTAATTTGAAGAAATTTGTTAAAGATCTCGCTGAAACAATTACAGAAAACCTAAAACTAATATGTGCTGATGCATCTACAGATGCATTACTAAAAAGTGTATTGTGTAGTTAATAAATTATTTTATTTACAATAATTGTATAAAAAACAACTCAGAACCCCAATTTGATATTAAATATATTTTAAATTTATTAAATTTCATAAATTATTAATAACAAATAAAAATACAAAAATGATACATTTGGATACTTACCTCTGCAACGAAATATTTTCAAAACTCTAAGCAACTTAAAAACATCTCTTTACATTCATAAAATTAGTATATTATTTTTTATTACACTCGGAAATGCACCAGAGTCTAAAATTGCCAAAACCGCGATACGACGTGGATGGTCACATTAAAAAACAAAGCAAAAAGGAGATTCGTCATTACAAGTTTTAAAATAATATAATTAAATCTATTAAAATGATTTGTTAATAAAACATTTTTTGTAGAAAAGAGTTGAAAAAATCATACGTACGAATGGAACAGAGCTTTTTTAAAATGGTGGAAAATTTTAAGAGACAAAAGGAATCTTTAGTCATGAAAGCAAACTGGAAGAACGTTACTAGCTCTTCGGAATACAACAATCTCACCATCACAAATGTAAAATTCAAAAACTTAAAGGTAACATCAATTAATTTAATTTAAAAAATTTTTAAGTTGTGAATTTTAAAATTTAATAGGATTCGAAGGAAATTAAACATTTGACAAGCTCCGAATGGTTAAATGGGCGTCGGTTTGAAGATAGTGGTTTAAATATCGGCGATTTGCTAAAATATGCTCAAAAGCTAAAGTATTCTAATAATATATTATAGTTGAATAATTAAAAATGCCCTGGACTGAAATTAGTAACAATAAACAAAATAAACGTCAATTTAATTTTCAAAAATTTTGAATTGAAATGGACATTTTATCACCTGGTTTTGTTAAAAAATTATGAAAAAACGTTTTAAAATGTTACTATAGTATTATTGAACAAATATTTATGTGAATTGAAAATTAGAAGTAAATTGTATTAATACAATTTTATAATTATAAAATAATGTAAAAATATTATAGAAAATGTGAAATTTCTTGAATAATTTTTAAAAATATTAAAAAAAATAATGAAATTTTGTTTTTATGAATTTTAATTGCTTAAATTTCTTTAAATGAGTTTGCGCTGTTTGAAAATAGATAGGAATTTTAATTACGAGCTTTTTGTACAGTTCATCTATAGATTAGATTAGCTTTAAAAAATTATTTTCAAAACAATTAACACGTGAATATAAATTTTAAATTAAAATGTGGAAAATCTATATATTGGGGACATTCAATATATAAAATCTAATATATAAAATTCTAGTAACTTATCTTCAAAAAACCAATCATAAAATGTTTTTGATATTTGAATATCTCCAAAACTTGAAGTGGTAAAGAAAAATCAAGCATATGATATAAGTCAGTGTGATTAAATTAATATAAATATTACAATATTACAATTTTTCAGGGATGAAAAAAATCTAGTTTAAAAATATTTTATAAGTTGGTAACTAATATTTAAAATTGATTATTCAAATAAATTTATTATTTTTATTTTCAAACTTTTCAAACTTTTCAAAATAAATTAAAAAACCTAAAAAACCAGATTACCATACTTGCAATTTTCATATTCAGGGCAAAAAAGTTTAAATTTTGTTCCAACTGTTTATGAATAAAAATTATAAATAAAATTAAATAAATTTATAAAACTAGACCTCAAGTGAATCAAGAAAACGGCTTGATACAACAACAGTACACCATCGACAATGCATTTTTAGTCAAGTTTGAGTCATGTATAATTGAGTAAAAAATTGTTGAATCTTTTTAAAACTAATATTTTTTATTTAAAGCTTAATTGAACAATACATTTACCGGATTCGATTCATGTTGACGGGGAGTAAAAGGGTACTAATTTGATAATTAAATTTATTTTATTACGTTTTTAAAACATGATTGAGTAATATTTAGGTGTTTGGATTGCTCAGAAAGTCAAATTTGCACATTCTGATAGACATTAGTTTTGAAAACTCACTAAACAATAGAGATGATATAATGAAAACTGCTATACTGGTAAATTGAAAATTTAATTAATAAATAAAATTTTTAAATAATTTTTTAAGCAATTAATCGATGATCAACTTCATCTAGTTCAAAACGTCAAGATATCATTTTTTAACCAAGTAATTTATACAATTTCTCCAGTTGTACAATCTATGTCGAAGAGTGAAGTGTAATTAATAATTATTTTATCAATTGAAAATTCAGTTTTAAAATCTTTTTAAAGCTATTTTTATTTTAATGGAAATATTTATATGTAATATTTCTTTATAGATTGATACAGGTGAGTTCATTCCTAGACTCTTTAAATTTCGAAGCTTGTTGTGATTTGATAAGCGTCGTAAAAGATTTTTCTATATTAGATTCTGACGAGGACCAAAATATCTTGTTAGTTTTGGGCAGCAGGTAAAATTAATGATAATTAAATTTTTTAAATAATATAAATCATAGACCTAAAAATGAGTTGAAGCGAATATTACATTATATAAAACAGCGTTTTCTCGGATTAGATATTGTGGTGGATTGTGTCTCTTTTGATAATGCTGACGTGGATGTTAATGTAATGTTTTCAGATACTGAATATATGTATAAATTTATAAAATCAATTTTAGTCACTTTATAACAATTTATCACTTTTTTATTTAAAAAGAAATTTCACAAGCTTATTTACATTTTAATCATTCTTCAACAAATTATCACATTTTAAAACAAATTTTACAGGTTATTATATATTTTTTATATTCATTTTTAATTATCTTAGAACTTTTTATTCCAACTGGCTCAACAACACGAAGGTCGGTTTCACATATACGAATCGGAAGGATATGTAATTAAAACATATTATCTAATATATAAAATTCTAGGCCTATTTTTGTCTGTGTGTGTGTGTGTGTGTGTGTGTGTGAATGTGACCAATTTT
>JAUZND010088649.1:6494-21429 GCA_034780555.1 Coelogynopora nodosa
ATCTGTATCCCATATTCTGTTATCTGTATCCCATATTCTGTTATCTGTATCCCATATTCTGTTATCTGTATCCCATATTCTGTTATCTGTATCCCATAGTTTGTTTATTGTTGTTTAGTATTTTGTCTTTAAATTAAATTAAATAAACCTCAACGATACATAATTAAATAAAAATATTAAATCAATCTACACAATCTTTGTATCAGCACAAATTTTATATATAAAAATTGTCTATCCTCTATTCATTTTTATGCATTTTGACATAATTATAATTTATTAAATCGCTTAAATTTTATCAACTTTATTTTGGCCACAATACCCCCTTTACTTATTAATGCGATATTATCACTAAAGATTTTATTTTACTCACGACACATAGTTCCCTATTTTTTGGCAGTTGGTACTACTACAAAGTCTCAAAGGCAGATTCCAGCCGGATGTACCACTTTTTGAAGCTAACACGTATTCCTTAGATCTCCCATTAATCACAACATCGTCCTTATCAAAGGACCATTTTCATGTGAAATCAAGCGAAGTCCAAAGACAAGCCTTTTGGGGTGTTTTTTTTCTTCTTTTTTTCTTTCTATCTCGCAATACTCTCAAATCTGCTGCTGCGTCATTAAAGTTAATTATTTCATCTCGTGGACAGTGATTCCTGACTGGATAAGCTGCGATGATGGTGTTATAGCTTTGGTATAGTGTTTGTGCATTTGCCTCGATAATACGGCAGGCGAGGAGGGTAATGGGTTGAGTTATCAATAATTTATTACAAGAAGTGACAATAGTGTAATAATTAAGTGTTCTCATTTCAAGCGTCAAACATACAATCACATAATATTGAATTAATTTAAATACACGCGCATTTCACTAAATCAATTTTAAGTATGACGTTTATTTTTTACTTTTGGTATATTCTCCAGTTATCCTGACTTATTTATAAGAAACTGTTTGAAATTGTGCGGTTTATTTAGAAATATGTATCAAATGATAAAGATTCTTTAGAAATGTGTGTCATATGATTAAGTATATTTAAAAATGTTTGCCTGAAATGTTTATTAAATAATTGCGTTTATTTAGAAAGTGTATCAAATGATTATGTTTCTTAATAAAACGTGTGTTAAATGATTACGTTGAGTTAACAGTTAATTCAAGATTCGTTGAGGAACACCATGATAACAATAATATTTACAAACAAATAGTATTCTAAAATGTTAAATAAATTATTTTAATATTGCTAAAATCATACTTATATATTCGAATTTATGCTTTAAAAATAATAAATATATTAGACTGCAATATCACGTAATAAAAAACGACCTTAAAAGGGATGTATAATATAACTGGCATTGTTTGCAGAAAGCATTTACAAAACTTATATGGGTTACAACTATAACTAATCAACTTAATTAACAGACTACAAAAATAGCACATTTTCATTTAATATTTTTAACGTTTTTTTAATTTAAAATTCGTTTACTTAATCTTAATTTAACTAATCTAAATGTTTCGTAAAATTAAATTTCGTCGATAATTAAAAATAAAAGATTTTACGTTTTAAACCTCCTTTCCAATAAAACTTAAAACATATTTTTTATAGTGTGCAATAAACTTTTAAATGTTTAAAACTGGAATATATATATATTCTATATATTTATAATTATAAGATTTTATCAATCATAAAGTTATATATTATGGCTTTATCAAGTCCTAAATAACAGAAAGAAAATTTATATATGAAGCATGAAATAATTGTGTTACTATATTTAGAATACACTATTATTGTAAAATGAATAAAAGGCATTTGAGATATCATTCAACATCGTCAAATGTAAAAAAAAATCGGAGAAAGTCGTGATTGCAGTTTTCGAGGTGAACTTTGCAATATATTTCACAAAACATTTAAAAGAATTTATATATTTCTCAGGTGGTCTGAGCTGTCTTCAGGTGTCCCTATTATGTTGTATACTGAAAAGACATGCTGCGTATTCAAATTGAGAATGTAACGAGAAAGTGAACAGTAAAAGCTCTCTAGGTAATCCTTTCCAGATCAGCTTATTAGAGTTGACCATTTTATTTCGCATTTATAAACGTATTCTTTTGATATCACTTTTGATATAATGCTAAACAGCTATGCACTAGAAATGATCAAGCAAAAAACTTTGTAAAGAATAACAAGAAGAAACATAAACTGTAATGTTAATTTTTTATTAATATATTTTTTTTTTCAGTTGATGAAAAAAAACACAACGTCTGTTTTTTTATGTAAGTGTTTAATGAGGACTTATAAATATGCAAGAATTTTATCAATTATAACTAATATAAGTTATTTGAAAAAACTTAAACTGAAATGGCATTGCTTAAATGTGATTCAGTGTTTATAGTTTATAAAATAATTTCAAAAAGACAAAGAAAAAACCAAAAATGTATACTTTAAACAAATGACACCCTCAAAAGACTAAGGTCTAGGGGGGGGGGAGGGGGTTAGGTCTATCGGAGGTATAGGAAGGGTTGCCACGCTTTTTCAAAGATAAAATTCCCTGACTTTCCCTGCCTTTTTAGTACAGTAATATTCAGAAAAATTAGATAGATTTAGTAGAATCTTATACTGAAATTTTATTAAAGTATTGTATACAAACTTAAAATACGAAATGTCAATTGAATGTTAAATAATAAATGCATATTACAGTTCACCCTCTTTTAATTTGATGGACTTATCTAATTAGATAAGAGTTAGCTAACTCTTTTAATTCAGATATTTTGGTATCTTTTTTGGTACGTAATGCATTCGATTTTATTAAAAGTTCTCTATAATTGCCAGTTTTTTCTGCCTCATAGGCAAGAGAATCTGCAGATGATGACAACAAATCAATATCCTTTTGAAGCTTGATCTTCTTTGTTTGTAGATCACCAATATCATCCAAAAGAATCTTTCTTTTGTTTGCCTTCTTGTTAACTTTTGCATCTGCATCTTGCTTGGTGAGGTAAGCCACATCATTTTTTCTAGATGCAGCAGCAGCAGCAAGCAGTTTGGTTGATATCTTAAAATTAATAAGACTAGAAGGATTTGAGGTTATTTTTTTACCTAGAATGCATATAAAGGGGTGTTTAAAATATTTAATATATAACATTTTAAATTCCTTGACTTCATGAAATTTTCCAGAAATATTTATAAATTCCTTGACTTTTCCCTGACTTTTTGCTTTATACCTTAATTCCCTGACTTTTCCCTGACTGATCAAATTCCCTGACTTTTCCCTGACCCGTGGCAACCCTGTATAGGGGAATGGAGTCCATTAGGGGAGTATGGGAGATAGGGGGGAGGATGGGGTCCCTGAGCGGATGTTTTCCCTGAGGATGGGTCCTTACTAACCGCAATCTGATTTTATGTTGCAAACATTTATTATTAATTAACAGGGAAGGTATACGAATTAAAAAAATTCTATTCTACTAACTCTTTACTGTATGTTGTTACACATTGACGAACATTTATAAACACATATAGAACACTGTATGCGAACCTTTACAGTTAGGAAGTTGTGACTTGAAACTCCAAACTAGAAAAAACTTTTGCATAACGTTATAAAAAGAGGAACAATTGATCGATAAGACAAGGCGAGTCATGACCGGAAACCAGCGAGCGACCAACATACCGCTTTTTTGTTTTCGTACTATATTTTATATTTGTATTATATTTGGTAATTCGTATATATATGCAGAACGTGATCTACTTCTATGCACTAAGTAAATTAGTAAAATTGAATCGAACTATTTTGAAGTTACTTACTAGAAGGATTAATTGAGAATATAAATGCACTAAATTAAGTGGCAGATTCAGGAATTTAAAAGGGGTACTTTTTTAAGATTCTTAGAAAAACGGCACTTTAATTACTTTCGAAAACGGTGAACTTTAATGGTCCTTATTCGAACCTACTTGTATATGTTCCATAACAAAGAGCAACATTGGCAATAATGTCATTAAAAAAGGAAACTCCAATTTTTAAAATTTTCGGCTATATTCACAGATTGTTATCTATTTTATACTGCTTTTCATAAAATATATTACAATCAATGGGTGGTCAAATTTCAAATCAATCAGTTCATGTGAACGGCGTCCTTAGATAAGATTTGATGAAGTATTGAATATATATATATATATATTATTAATAGTGGGTTAATTTTGCCCATGACTTAACTATATTGACTAACATTATTATTATTGGCTAGTATTATTGGTAGGAATAAAGTTTATCGAAATATTAGTCAATTCTAGATCCTCGTTTTTGTTTTTTATTCTTATTCTGTTATTTTGGTAGCTGAAATAGTCCAGCTTGTAACATTTTAATAATTTAATTTTCTAAAAACAAATGAAAGAACGATTCATTATACTACGATTTAGAATAATACTAATATAAAAATATTCGAAAATAAATAACAGCCTATCTGATATTCATGATAGTCTTTCCTATATGCTAATACATGCAGTTTTCAAATGTCTTTATTTAGTATTAAAATGTTTCAACACTACAAAAAAAATGAAAAACTCATTAATAAACAATTTAACAACGCAACATTCCTAAATGTTGAAAGTTATTGGAATAAGTATTATGTAATATTCACAATATACTCAATTAGAAGCTAATATAAGATAATTATTAGCATAAAGATATTCTTTTGGATTTTTGATCTGAAAAATCCCACAAAAAACAACGTCATTTTTTTGTTGTTTATTTTGCGCTCGTTCCCACTACACACACTTTTTAGTATAGAATTCGTTTATAGAAAACTGCCGGTTATTGTAAATAATATTGGTACAATAGATTTTCGTAAATGTACACATATTTAAAAAAAGGATTTGCTTTCTATTGAGAACCCTTGCAGCTGCAAGCGATAGGGAAACAATGAACGTTGAAGAAGTGACAATTATCGACCACAATACCTTTTTTTCCACCGTGCAAACTGGCAGTCAAGATAATTTATAATCGACACCACACCACAGTTGAGTGCTAACGGGGTCCGTGCTGTTAACTATAACTTAACTATGCAGAAAACAGATTTTCTGAATGAGTTGTTACAAATTTGTTGGACCGAGTTGTTCCTTGAAATTTTGACAGTATAATCGTGCTATAGAATCGTAATGCATACATCTGTTTTAGTCTCATTAGTTGTTATAAAAGACAATTGTGTGATTAATTAAAGAAACTAAACAAATTAGAGCTTATAAATGATTAATATGTTCAGAACTGTTATTGTGTTTTTTAATAAATATGTTTATATATTGTAACCCATTTCACAAGTAAATGAAACAGTTAACATGATTATTGCCTTCGAAAATATAATTTATGTAGTCTCAAATATTTTATTGAATATGTAAAGAGTTAAACAAAAACATTAATTGTATTTATTGTCATAAAATCAAAAACAATCATAAAATACATCAATTTTAACAATTTTATAATCTAAAATGATGTATCTATTTAATAATTTTAAATTTTTTAACGGTGAATTTTAAATTTTGTTAAATCTTACAAATTGATGGCATTATAATTATTTAAGTATTCAATATACGATACTCCATTCTTAAGTGCAGTAAATATAAACAAATGAGTAAGTTCCTTTAATTCCAACTGTAATCAGCTGGAATTCCAATGCGAATAAAATAAAATGAATCTGAATTTCCGCAAAAGTTATTACAAATGAATGTAAAAAGAAATTTAATAAATTATCGGGGTTGAAATTTTAAACATAGCCGCTAAATTTAGCGCAGAATTTCAAAATATCCTGTTACTCCTTCCACTACATTTTTGTAACAATTTCTGAAACTATTTAGTCAATTGTTTAAACCGTTTTTAAAAATATCAGTTCAGTATGATATAAATTTCACTACAGATTAATTATCAGAGAAAATACAATTCATTTTTTACCCCATATTGCCGTTAGTAAGGCCATAATATTAGTAAGGCCGTAATAACAAAAACATTATGTTCAATTATGGACAATTTAAGAAAAAATTAGATGATTTCCATTATTAACATTATAAAAAAATTGTTTTAAAGATATAATTTTTTAACTGATAATATAAAATACGTAATAAATTTAACAGCTATTATTAAGATATTATATTTCTGCTGCAGATTTAATTGAATGCATATAATTATAAACCACTTATTCATTTCCATTACATACATATTTTCTTCGTTGTATACCATAGTATAGGTATTCTATATGGAATTAACAATTATTCTATATAGTTTAATTCTAAATAATATTTTATCTAAACAATTGATGCTACATATTGAAAGACCAATGTTTTTAATTCCTACGTATTGATAATAACTAAAACTAATTAAACAGTCTCTTGAGTATTCTTTCTCAACTTCATGGTACAAAATACATTATGTATATTTACTAAATTTTATGCAAACTATTATTCATATTCCTAAAGATATTGTATAATATTTTATTAATTGTAATATTGTAAAATGTTTTATTTCTTACTTGATTTTTTTCAAAAAAATACATTTTCTTAGTAACGGATATAGAAGTATCTTGAAAGGCAATGAAGCCAAATTTGGACCAAAATCAAAAAGCACCAAATATGAATTCACTGACATTTAAAACTATTTCGTTAATAATATAATCCTCCATAAATCTGCTTTCAATCGCAAATGCGTCCTCGGTCCTCGTAACCGAAATTAAAAAAAGGACTTCAATGAAACGTTACTCCAAAAAATCTAGAAATAAACAAACTTGGTCAAAACTTTCACAGTTCTGAATAAAAAATTAAATAAAAATATCAATATATACAGTATAATAAAGAAACATCTACACATAACGGATCGATGCATACATTGCGCATCTTTGTTGTAATAAATTGTAATAAATTGTCATTGTTTTAACTGACAGCACGTACTTTCGATTGCAAATTAATATGCCACTTGCTGCCCATATTAGTATGATCCCGAATGCATGCTACTCTTAAGTGGAACTTACGACAGGCGTGCAGCTGGGGCACATAGACCGTATTCCCCGGACAGGCGCAATAGCCGGCCCCTGGGTGACACGTGCTCCGGTTTACATGGTTGCAGTGCGAATCCACGCGGCACTTGAGATCAGTCAGCACTGAAAAGGGTCAAACCGAATGATATAGTTTGTTGCTACAAATCAATATATTAAGTTGACCAGTGATCTAAATAAGAATATAATTAGTATCAATCTGCATAAATATTTGATAGGAATATTTCACTTGAAAAATAAAATAAATTTTAAATGTTCATGATCAAGTAAAAAAATAAGTTAAGGTAGCACATGTTACGTTAATATTAACTACGTATTATTACGTTATAGTATTACGTGTAATTACATAATACCAATTAAGCAAGTATTTTGGAGGATAAGATAAACTTATATAATACTGCAATGAGTATTTTTTCATTATGATTCTTTATTTGAAAAATTTTAGTTTAAAAAACAGCAAGAGGAGCTATCATTTGTTTAAATTTAGAAAGTATTGTACAATAAAGTATCTTTTGACTTATTTTATAAAATAAATACAATAACAAAATAACAATACAATTGTGAGGTTATGAATAAGACACAATCCACGCTGTTGTAAGGGACGAATTTAAAATTAATTAAAATTACAATTTTTTAAGCTAAGAATTACTTGAATTTCGTTTGAATTGAAAAAAAGGCATTTTTGTATATCGATTCCGAGGAAAATAGTATTATTATTTTTCAATTAGTCAAACACAGTTAAGTAAACTTGAAAACAATAAATAAACTGTGAAATCTAGGAAGTAAATGTGTGCAAAATATATGTTGCAACTGATTTACAATGATTTGTAAATGTTTAATTATATTATATTAGAAATATTAAACATATATTATATTAATATTTCACAATAATATATAATATTGTTGTACTATTTTTATACAGTTTTTTTAAAATTGAAATTGAAATTTGTAATGCTTAGTTTTTAATTTAAATGTAAAACTCGAAATCCGCAGTTTTGAGTTAGTTTTGATTTTAGATTGAAATAAATTGATTTAACCTCTGCACTTAAAATCAATTTGTACCATTAAATAATTTTATTTAGCTCTCTGTCAACATAGATAAATAATTAAGAGAAACATTTAATGGCCGACAGTAGCCGATGAGTAACCCTGGAAATAAACCAACCGCTTTCTCACTCAATTCTTGTTTCTTCTTTCTCTTTCCACTGTTTCTATTTTTAAAAAACAAATCGCCATAAAATGATCTGGCATCTCTTAGCAGCTCTGATTACTTACCGACAAGTGAATAAATCAATAAATATATATTTATAGCAGATATAAATATTATTATAATCTGTACACATTACATATGTCGCCAACATATAAGATTAATAAATGAAAATTAATTATAAATGAAGAATATGGGTTTAAAAGGCTAACATATTTTTTCTTTACTTTACATTAAAAAAAATATCTTAGAAAAATTGCTTCAGAAATAAATACAATCGGAATGTTTTTAATTATGATGTTATATATTATTTTTAAATTTGAAAAGAAATGAACAAACACCCCTTTTGTTGCATATATTTTAAATGCTGTCAATTTATGATTACAATATTAATTATTTAGATTTCAAAGAGAAATACATTGCAACTACATGAAATACATTAAAAACTAAGTTAAAACCAATGTTATTTACTAATATTTTTATAATTTAGGGTTGCATTTGAATAAATTATTGTCGTCTCCTGCATTAGTTTTTAAAATTGTTCACTTTAAAATTGTTCACTACAGTGACACTAGGTGTAGGAATCAATACTCTCAAATTTGAAACTATTTTTTAAATATTTCCGACTTATTTTTTATGCCCAGTATTGTGCCATATATTGCATATATGCAAAAATATAATTAATAAATTTGTTCCGAATAAAAACTTTCTTTTGAAAATAAAAATCACATAATAAATAAATTTGATAATTAATAGTTGATATATATATATATAGTTATATATATATAGATATAGATATATAAAAGTTGATAGTTAATCAACATTTATCGATCGAGCTAAAGACTAAAATTTGTGGAATGAAAAACTATAATATGAAATAAATGTTGTCAATTATTTTTAAAATATATATTTTAAACAAACTTTTATGTTAAAATTGTCTCAAGGCATATTTCAACCAGTGTCTAGCAACATATTTATCTCTTGATAAAGCATTAATCAATAATTGTTTAGATTTCAATTCATATACAAAATAAATATATGTGCGGATGATTGAAATGTGTAGGTAATTAAGTATATCCTTATTATTCATAGATACAATGTGTATAAATATATTCATAGATACAAAGTGTATAAATACATATATTAATAGATACAAGGTGTATAAGTACATTGTATATTCATAGAATACGACAAAACTAGTTGATAGACGATGACGATTCGGTGACGAGTGTAAAATAATGAATATAATAATAATTTTTTATTATTTAATTGAAACACTGAATTTGAAATTACAATATAATACTTTAACCAGGTCGTTACAAAAATCAACGGTTTGCTGTAATGGGTGGTAATTGGTGGTAACAGGTAGTCACAGATAGTAACGGTCAGTAATGGGTAGTGACAGGTAGTAACGAGTAGTGACGGGTAGTAACGGGTACTAAAGTACAGTAACGGGCAGTGATGGGTAGTAACGGGTAGTAACGAGTAGTAACGAGTAGTAACGGGTAGTAACTAGTTGTAACGGGTAGTAACTGGTAGTAACGAGTAGTAATGGAGTAATACGGTTTGGTTAGTTGACCTACCAACATTTAATGTGTTTTTTAATCTATGTATGACATCTAACATTTAAAATTTTAAAAATGTCTATTTGATTCTAAATTTACTTGTGAATCTGAACGATGTAAAAATTATATGTTATTCAACGATATGTCTAGATTGTCATATGGCTATTCATTGACTGCTAATATGAACGGAAAGATAACAAATATGTGTTGATTCATTATGATATTCATTTGAAGCGAAGTTATTCATTATTATTTTATGGAATTTGCTATAAGTAATAAGGGCTTTAAATAATTCGCTTTGTTATAGGTATACCTGACAAAATGCTACATTTTGCAAAATATTGCAAAAATATTGCAAAAAAACGAATATAACAATAATTATCTAAATATTAATATAAGATGAATTTAAATAGAAAAATAGTTATAAAAATATAATCTAAAAATGACAAACATAAATTAGAAAAATACAGAAACTAATTGAATAAGCCGAAATACTGAAAAGACAAGGAAATATGGAGCAATCCAAGGATATTGAACGAAAACTTTTGTGGTATATTATAACTTTACAACTTGGTCGGACTTGGCTGCACATTTTCTTGATCTATCTATTGAAAACTGATGAACATACACTATATTCAGTGAGCGTGAAGAATTATATAATATATGTGTTCTTTAATTTTGAGTAGTTCAGTTGCGAATCTAAGTAAAATAGTAGTTGGGTCTACTAGCTTCAGATGATAGCTATAACAAATCTAATAGATGGAATAAGTAAACTAGAAGACATGCTTTTCAATGAAAATATCATTAAACATATAAAAAAGATCACTATTTATAGTAGAGTGCAAGTGCATAACCAAAGTATGCATACTGGTTCCTCACCTCCTCGTCAGAATAGTATATAACAGACAATTATAGAAGATAACACAATATTTCTACTGACTACCTACATACGTCATGAAACCTCTAGTGACTAACTACATACGTCATGAAACCTCTATCTAGTGACTACCTATTTACGTCATGAAACCTCCAGTGACTACCCACATCCGTCATGAAACCTCAGCTACCATTTCGATGTTTGACACACTTTGATGAAACTAAACTATCTGCTTTAAACCTTCTATCGAGTGGAAAATTAGACTGAAAATGTCAATAGATCACTCAGGTATACTTAATTGATTTTACTGTCTCGTAAATATCCTATCTTACAATATTAGTATCTTTCTCTCAGGCCTGACTAGGCAATGTGTTGCTGCAAAAGCTAGCGTATTTCTCTTTCGTGACAATTATGTAATAAACATAAATTATGGAATGTAATGGACTGAATCTTCCTTTAGTTTAATTTAAAGTACATAATAAGTAATTTTCACTGAACTATACGACAATACAAGTTAAAATTCTGGTCATGATTCTCACTTTGGGAAACGTTTGTGGCAAAAATACAATCTTGATGGATAATTAGAAAAAAAACAATGGTCAGAATTTTCAAAATCAATGACATTTTTATATAATTTTTTTTTTAATACGATTAAGATCATAAAATAATTTGAATTGGTGTTAATTATTTCCCAAAGAAATTTTATAAAAATCCCTACTCTCATAAATTATAATATGATTTCAAATGCCGGGTCATTTTGTAATTTTTTGTAAGTATAGTTTTTTGTTGCTATTTTGTGAGTGGTAATATAGAATGCTAGTTTGTAACTTTAGAGCTATTAAACCAATGTTTTAAAATAATGCCCGCAGAAATGTTTAAGTTGTTATGCATGACAATAATAAAGCTTGAAAATAAATGACATATTAGGACCATGTTTGGACAATGTTAGGACTAATAAATATTTATGAATATCGCTGAATTCGTAAATCACCACTAACTTGAATGTATTTTTGTTTTACGTGAATAATTGCTTGTAGTTGATCCAAAATAAATGTTAACAGGTTTTTGACAAGCATTTTGATATATGGTAAAAGTTGTATTACATTTAATGTATATAAAATAATAATGTATAGTACATAAGTCGTAATTTATGTAAGTATAAAATAAAGAGGAAGGCTAAAAATATTAGGAAAACTCCTCAAAAAACAGAAATGAATGTTCAACTAGATTATTGATTTACATTAGTGTTGATGTTAAGAAAAAAATAATCGGAATCTTAAAAAAAAGCAAGTGGTTGTACGTTATATGTGTTGTGGAGAAAAATAATTACTTCAATCAACAAGTTGATCCTCATTTCTGTGTACCTTAGTGCCGGGGTTGGATACCATTACGGCCACTCTCATTCCCCATTTGAAGATCCAGTGCCGGGTGTTTTTTGTACTAACTATATTAGTTGGCCGCTGGACAATTAAGTACATAGAGATACAAATAGTAACAAAAAAGTTTAAGGCCTAATCAAATCAATTTAAACATATTTTAGAGAGATGCTATTCATATATATTTGTAAAAAATTTAATACGAGGCCTATGAAACAGTGGAAAACTGATTGATTTAAAAAAAATCTTAGGTATAAATTTAATAATTAAAAAAGTATTTTAAACCATTCAAAAGAGAACAACATGAACTGTTTAAATATGAAAATACCGACGGTGATTAAATATAGCTGACTTTATTCGAATCGTGTTTAAAATAATACTATATTGAATTGTCCATTTTTCAATGGATATCCTGGCCCAAAGGTAATCAGCTTTTTTTATTAGATGATTTATTAGACGTGAACTGTTAGCGAAAACCTGCCGTGTTTCGTCCTCGCATTCCATGTTTACTAATACTAATAATGAATTAATTAGATTTTATACCCCACTCAGTTATACCCTTTTCAGTCTTATTGTTTGCAAAAGTCAGCATTTGTTAACCTGATTGGCTAGCTAAATCTAAAAATAGTACAACTCCTATATACAAATTGATGTGTTAAATATCCGAGATGTTAAACATTTCTAAACACTAATCAATTGTTAAACTCAGGATAGCAGACAATAACTATCCAAAAACCCAGAGTTCTTTAACAATTCTCACAGACAATAACTATCCAACAACCCAGAGGTCTTTAACAATTCTCACAGACAATAACTATCCAACAACCCAGAGGTCTTTAACTTAATAATTTAGTTGGTCTGGAGGAAAAGGTCATAATATTTAAAACCGAATTGAAAATAAACTATATAGCACTAGCAGAAAAAATTAAATATTTAACGGCAATAAAATAATGACCGAATATAGATTCCTTCTATAGTTGTAACCTTTCACTTCATTTTTTTTAATATATATATATATTCATTATTGATTAAATTTTTTATCAAATTAACTTGGGCTTTTTTTAGTTTCAATTGGGGTCGGTTCTGTAGCGATATTTTTAGCTCTATTAAATATCACAGCACTCCTGGTAAAGGTAGACTTCGGAGGACATGTTCTATCTATCTATACGATGTAAAACGATATTAGAGTATGTTTTTCTCCAACTATAACTTGCGCTTATAATATTCTGGTAACCGATCCACATCTTTGATTTGTTATATATGTATATAATATATATATATATACTATTTCACTCATATTTTTGTGAGAAAGAAAAACTCAAAAGTTACAAAAAGCTCAATTCGCTAGACGACATATCCATATGAAGGGAAAGATTGCGACATTCAAAAGAGCAAACCACAAGAAACCGCTTCAAGTTTCTTTTACAAGATTCTGCCAACTTTAGTAAGGTAGATAAAATAAATTCTTTACAAACCGTGAATCTAGATAATTTAACTGAGAAATTGGAGAAAGAAAAGAAACATTTTTGGAGGGGGAAGGGGGGGTTAGTATAGGGGTGGGCACAAACGAAATCTTTTAAGTTGTTCCGAGGTAACACAGGCAGCTCTCCCCCATACAGTACACATCGGCTGTTATTTTAAATCATCAAAGATCCTAGCGGTATCGCAGTTTAAATTAGAAAAAAGATTGAAATGATGCTTACGTTTCAGCTGTGCTGAACTTGTTAAAAAATTCTTCCTGAAACTTCACGTTTTCGAACATACTTTTTTTATGCCTGTATATTAAAATTTACATATTGCTATTGGTACAGATATCATATTGTAGTCGTTAATGCTAGCGAGATATTATGCACGTAGAACGTTGTCAATAACAATATTACCTAATTGAATTATGCATGTCAAAAGTATTCTTTGTAATGGGCATAGATGATGCACTATATGTATTACTTTGTGTATATGATAAATGTGGGTGATAACAGCTGTATTGATATATAATCATTAAACTTACTCGAAGTAAATATAAAAAGGTGTATTTAAATGTATCGAATATTAATTAAGAAACTAGTTTAGTATTTATAAATTGATATATTTAAACTAAACTGTAAAATACCAATATCTTGAAAAGTAAATATTACGATAATTAAACATTTTAATTTACTTAAAAACAATCATTACTGCTGGAGTGTTAGCTAAGATTAAATAAAAAGGATCTCAGCTCTGACGCTTTTTGCCGTTATTTGCGAGTTTAATTGTATAGATCTGAAGAGTTTACGCAAAATAGCAGCAACCATTTCGGCCATTGTTACTGTCCAAATTTAGTATCTCAAAGTTATAAACAGTAATTATTAGAACTGTGTATTTACGACATATATTATCCATATTATATTTCACATTGTCAAAAGATTTTCATAAATGTCAAAATATACTCCACATAATATTATACGCCTTCATGACGTCCGTACCAAAAAAATATGTTCACAGAACTATTACGCTCAATAGGATAGTACAGTACAATTGAGAAGAAAACAAATCTCACAAAATTTGGCTAATTCTTAATAAAAAGAGTTTAAAAAAGAAATTAAATCGTAAATTGAATAAACTACTTTTAAATATAAGTCAGGTTATTAAAAAAAAAAAATCGTCCTATCTATACATTTTTTTAAAATAATAAACTTTGGATAGGTATCTAATTTCAAACAAAAGTAATAATAGTCGATAAAAGTAAACATGATTTTAATAAAGTTATATAATATATTAAAATATAAATTGTCATGTTGGCAATTGTGTTAAAATCTTATTGTTTAAAAAACACGTTTCCGATCTTGACTTCGCAGATTGTTTCAGAATATTTACACTTTGATACAAGAAAGGTATTCAAACTGTGTAGATTTACACT
>JAUZND010088649.1:21529-36863 GCA_034780555.1 Coelogynopora nodosa
TTGATACACGAAAGGTATTCAAACTGTGTAGATTTACACTTTGATACAAGAAAGGTATTCAAACTGTGTAGATTTACACTTTGATACACGAAAGGTATTCAAACTGTGTAGATTTACACTTTGATACAAGAAAGGTATTCAAACTGTGTAGATTTACGCTTTGATACAAGAAAAGTATTCAAACTGTGTAGATTTACGCTTTGATACACGAAAGGTATTCAAACTGTGTAGGCTTGCAATTTGATATCATTATCAATATTTTTTAAACCATGGATTCCAAGATTTTTCTCCTATAGAAAGCGTACATATAGACAAGATATTACAGATTTGATACCTTTACAATTTTGTACACTGAAAACGAAGGTTTAAGCACTTTGAAAATATATTTAATGAAACTGTGTTCAAAGTCGTAATATTACCATTCATTGAGTTCTAGCTAACCGTTCAATATTTTGAGTCACAGATTAAAAATTGTTTCTGTATATTAAAATATAAATGTCACATTATTAATGATTATAATTTTACTTCATTATTTAAGGAATTTTTTAGTTTTATATTTTTATTGAGAATATTTAATATCTTCAATATTTTTTACAACACATTTAAAATAATTTAATTAAACAAGTTGTGGGGCAAAATTTCCGTCCTTTGATGTAGAAAAAGACAATAAATTTTATTTTATTGACCTTCACTATTGATTTGAATTACCGTTTATGTAAAAAGGCTAATTATAATTTATTTCGTATTAAGGTTCAATTAATAATATAGATATTATTTTAATAATTATTCGCCATGTGACAAGTACAATCAGGGTAATGAAATCTTAACATGAAGGATATCGTAATTTATATAACTGTGGTATTGACAAAAAGTCCTCAGATCGTTTTTGAAATGAAAACGATTATTTTGTTTTCCATTTCTGTATAATTTTATGTTAGACATGTATGACACTTTTTATGTATATTCTATCAATAATATGTCATTATGATGTTTATAAATGATACTAATCACATATATTTTAATGTATAGTCATAAAAATAGCTCTATTGAATGAGTATATTTTTAGATACCTACTTTATCTTTCCATCTTCATAATGCTATATAACTCAAAAATCGTTTGAAATTTGTAGATATCATTTCATGAATGAATGAGAAACTATGTATATCTTGATATATGGATAAAACACACTACTAAAAACGAATTATGTAATTACATGTTACTCACTAAATACTAAAACACATATTATGTTACAAATGCTTTATCTAAAATACAACAATACAATATGAAATACAATATTATATGTAGAATATATCACGTAAAATTATTTAAACAATAACTACTTATACGGACGTAATTCAACTTCAATATAATTAGCAAAATTTTGAATATATAAGTCAAAACACAACGTTGAATCACTTTTACTATTTCCATCGGCTGTAATATCACAACTCTCGCTGTTGACAGTTTAAACTTTACATTCCGAATAAATAGTAACGTGACAAAATACTTCTGAAACTGCCATTCTTGCAAAACCAAAACAGCAGCAATAATTGAAATTATACGAAAGTGAGACTTGCATAACATTAATTTTAAGTGGCTTATTTATTTGAACTATAAAAAAGAAGAAAAAGGAGTTTTATGTTTTCAATAATTTAATATTTAAAATATGTATTAAATATAAATATATGAAATTAAGTAATAAAATTGTCTATGGAAAGGATTAAATCAAAATTAATAGCAACTAAATATATATTTAATAACAATTAATTAACATATAATACTTTAATGATCACATCGGTGTAACGAGTATGATATTGTATGATCACATTGGTGTAAAGTTTTTGATGATCTTGTATGATTACAAATGATAAAATAGCATCTAAATTAAAAGAAATATCGATTTCAGACTTGTAATTGTTGTATATATATATATATACATTTAAATTTATTTTAATTAATTTAAATATTTTTGTGGTTCTTCATTTTTTACAATTTTTTTTATGAATGTGATCTATATACTTATATAAACACTTAATTTTATTCAAAAACCTTTATTGTTTTTCATTGGCAGTTTGAAAAGGTTCTATATAATAATATCGTTCGATCTGTTCTTAAATTGAACTATAAAGGAGCTAAGAAATTAATAACTAATAATAAATAAACAATGTCTCATTAATTATCTATAATTATGTCTACACATATACTTTTCAATGATAGAAGCTAATTTATTCGTGTAAATTATAATGTAAATATAATATAATGAGATCTGTTCCTTTAAACTTACAAACTCGTAGCTAGGTAGAATGTAAATGATCAAGAGCCTATTTGAAAGGGCTTATTATGAGACGGCATATAATATGCTTTTGTATAATTTGAAGTAGAATAATCATAATATTTTCACTTGATAATCGATAACTTAAGAGGATAACATTACTCAGTGTACAGTAGTGCGCATAGTTGTGAGTTCGAAATGATCAATAGAGTCTAGTTTTTGTTATAACTAAAAACATCAGTTTTCAGATATAGAGAGACAATGGTTTTCAATGTTAGACTTATAACGTTTACCAGAATCGTGTTGATATAGTTGAAGGCCTTTTCTACTTTTATTGATCCAGCGTCAGTCATTTTCTGATAGCTTTTAGGAGAATTGCTTGGCCGCGCACCTTGTGTTTTACAAGTTTAGCTAATAAGTTTAGATAATATGAATCTAACAACTATTTAAAACATTTACCAATAGTAATTGTTACAGTAAATTCTCCAAAACTTTTATGAAATAGTATTTTTACATCTTATTATTAAATTAAGTATCAAGAACAAAATAATTACGATTTCCCAAATCAGTTGCCGTGTGCATTTGCTATTATATATGTTTAATACTATTAAACAAAAACATTCAACATCTTTTTAAAAGAAAAGTTTCGATCTAAATTTTGGATTTTAAAATATTCAATAGTATTTTTGTATGTTTATCAAGTTTATGATTTCTCCAACTATGATTTTTTCTTATGATTTCTCCAACATCATATATTTATACAATTATTTACAATTGTACTATAGTAATACAAATTGTCGTTTGCACATATCATTATACAGAAACATTTCAATATTTTATTTTATTGGTTTTGGTTAACCCTACACATCGAATAAACCTGAAATTGAATATATATTTCATATTTTTAATTGCAATTGAAATTTGAATAAATTTAATTTCAATAAAGGTTGGTAATTCAAATAAAAATGTAATAAATAATATATAAAAAAATTCATATCAATATTCGATTGTTTGTAAAACTATATGGCAAACACCACTTTTTAAAATTATATATTAAATACCATGCAGTTTAATTATACAATTTTTACACTAATTAAAGGTACCTTAATACAATTAACTAATTGTGAATAATACCTTGTATTTATGTATGTGTATACAATATTATATTGGCACTAATAATACCTATTAAACATATTGTATCTATGTATACAATATATTGACAGTGCAAATTATACATTTAGAAACATCTTTATTTTACATTAGGAAATACTTGTGATTCTACATAAAGAAGAATCTATGAATCTACACCAATAAACACCTGTAATTCTAATCTAGAAACAACTATGGTTTTACAATTAGGAACACCTGTGATTATACATCTTAGAAAACCTGTAATTTTACATCTAGGAATACCTGTGATTATACATCTAATAACATCTCCGATTCTACTTCTAAAATCAACTGTAAGTCTATGTTAAGGAACATCTGTAATTCAACACATAGAAAAAATCTTTGATTATACGTCTAAGAACATCCTTGATTCTACATCTAGTTACATCTGTTATTCTCCATTTGAGATAACTGTGATTGTACATAAAGGACATTTGTTATTTGTCCTCTATTTATTTAAGTACCTATTGAACGAATTTGTATATTTTGTGAAGGTTGATGCTTTATTTTCGCCCAGTAATATCTATTGTAAATCAAAACATATGCGAAAACTTTAATCTATAAAACCAGTTTTTATTTATGTAATAATTAGTTTATTCTTTTGCAAAATATTTTTCTGTGATCGACTATATTATTATCAACAATATTAAACATTAACGAACAGAATTTGGATACAGAAATTTAAATTTAAAATTTATCAATATTAATCATTATATTTAAAACAATGTTCATATTAAATCTTCAAGTTTATTTGATTTTATCTTTATGACTTTTTGGTTTTTGAATGGTTTTCTTAATCATATTATTTTGGGTCGATTGTAATGATCTATGGATGAAATTCGCTCTTGCACATGTTTTGATGTTGACTCGTTTTTGTTAGAAAATGTTCCCGGATTCTGAAGTATTGCATTTCTTACAGATCATTTTGTATAGACGCTGTATTTTCATTGATACAACAGGCAGGCCTGCCCATAGTGAATTTTGTTTTTATTGGTTTGAAGAGGTTCTTATAAGTTGTACATTAGAGAGAAGTATATTGTGTTCAAATTGACAGTTAGACGGACAACTTGTGACCTTTTCTTTTCTAACAACGGACAACATTTGTTTTTCTATTTTGTTTTGAGCATTGTTAATCGTCAATCTGGTAGGTATTTCCGATTAGTAAATGGTGTCGAGAAAATTTTAATTAGTTTGGAATAATGTTTGGAATAAGATTAGAATAAGTTTGGCATAATATTAGAGTAAGGTATTATTTCGCCTCAGCTTGATACACCAAATAAACTTCCAAATAAAGCAAACTTGATTATACGTCAAATGTGCTCAAAAAACTGTTTGATCTGATCTACTAAATGTAACGATTAACTTTTACACATTTAAATGTTTTGTCTAGCAATTTATTCTTTTCTTACTGATATATAATTTAGCGTCGATGGCTAGCATTTTAATGGCTAGCATTTTAATTAATTAAAACATTATAACACTTCATTTTGCCTTACTTGTTATTATTTATTTAATACACATATATATTTAACATTTTGAGAAGAACACATTAATCAATTTATAAATGTGTGTCATTTAAAGGTCATTACAAGTTTTGTAAAGTTTGTGTTCTAGTACAACAAATCATTTCAAATAGCTTCGCTATGACCAAATCTTATGCGAACATGTGATATTGATGTCTATAGTTAAACCCCCGTGAAAACTGTCATAAATTATGTCGTGCTAATATTATACAAGCATGAATTAGAGTGAGCTATAAATTAGCATTAAGCAATCCAATATAAATTGGTCGTAAATATACATCTGCAGGGAGATAACACGGAACGAATCAGATTATATGTATATATATATATATACGATGGTACAATCTCGATGAAGTAAATCAAATGAAAGCTGCAATATATGTTTTTTGGCATTTAAAACTAGTATGTTGTGCGCATCAGATTTAATTCAATAATGAACAATTTATAATAAATCATGTAATAATTAAATCGAATATATCAAGGGAATTAAATTACAATGTGTTCCATATACATCTGTTTTAAACATAAATAATAATTATACTACTATATTATTGAAGTACATTTCGAAGCAAATGTATTTATTGTATATTTTTTACAAATGTAGAATATTTTAAATAATATACTTTAATCAACAGTGTCTTTTCTTAACATTATTAAAAAAGCAACGTTTAATTTTATTCTATTCTAATGACTGTATTATATATTTCTGTGAAATATTTTAGGTATACATTTCCCAGTAAATACTGAAAATAATTAAATACGTTGTAAGTGTGATTACCAGCGCGTGTTTGAAAGTTTTTTTTTTTAAATCCTATAATTTTTGCAAATATGACATTAAAACGTATAATTTGTCATTCATTTTTAAATATGTTACTTGGTGTCCCCAATGTAGTTTTATATAATTTTCAAAGAACATATCTCACAGAAACACTTTTATCGTAATTTTGTATAGTCTGTTTAAAAGACTGTCTGACACTTCATGAGAATTAAATAAATTTAAATTAAAGTGTAATTTTTAATAATATGCATTTATGTCTCATCCAATATTTCAAAGCAACGATAGCAAAAAATGCTAAACAGAAGTAATTCTGTTATTGGGAATAACGTTAAAAAAATATTCTGAATTAAAAAATAGAATTTAGACAATTTGACTAAACTATAGCTATATTCATTAATTATTTTTTAAGTTTTCATGTTAAATTTTTAAAATTGTATTTTAGTATTATAATTAGTTTTCAGATACCGATACCTGAATATCACGTTTTGGTCATTTCATAATCGTGATTTTCAAAGATGATGAAGTTAAATGTCCCTTCAAAGAGTTTAATTGCATTGCTATGTATAGGTATTCAAATAATATTTGTTGAAAATGATAGAAATAAAGTATTTATAAAAATTGTGATAAATCGATAGATTGCAATTAATTGCAATCATGTTTCTGGTGTATTAGATATATTGAAATGAATTGCAATTAATTGCATATTTCTATTGTATTAGATGTATTGCAAGTAATTACATGATGTTTCTGGTGTATTAGATATATTGAAATGAACTGCATGTTTTAATTGTATTAGATGTATTGCAATTAATTTATTGATGTTTTTGCTGGTGTACTAGATATATTGAAAAATGAATTGCATGTTTCTATTGTATTAGATGTTTTGCATTTAATTGCATGTTTCTATTGTATTGCATATATTGCAATTAATTTCATGGTGTTTCTATTATATTAGATATATTGAAATGAATTGCATGTTTCTATTGTGTTAGATTTATTGCAATTAATTGCATGTTTCTATTGTATTAGATATATTGCAATTAATTGCATGATGTTTTTAGTATATTAGATATTGCAATTAATTGCATGATGTTTCTAGTGTACTAGATTTATTGCAATTAATTGCATGTTTTTATTGTATTAGATGCATTGCAATTAATTGAAACTTTCTATTGTATTAGATATAATGCAATTAATTGCATTTTTCTATTGTATTATATATTGCAATTAATTGCATATTTCTATTGTATTAGATATATTGCAATTAATTGCATCTTTCTATTGTGTTATATATATTGCAATGCATTGCATCTTTCTATTGTATTATATATATTGCAATTAATTGCATCTTTCTATTGTATTAGATATTTTGTATTGCAATTAATTGCATGATATTTCTAGTGTACTAGATTTATTGCAATTAATTGCATGTTTTTATTGTATTAGATGCATTGCAATTAATTGCATCTTTCTATTGTATTAGATATATTGCAATTAATTGCATTTTTCTATTGTATTAGATATATTGCAATTAATTGCATCATTCTATCGTATTAGATATATTGCAATTAATTACATCTTTCTATTGTATTATATATATTGCAATTAATTGCATCTTTCTATTGTATTATATATATTGCAAAAAATTGCATCTTTCTATTGTATTAGATATATTGCAATTAATTGCATCTTTTTATTGTATTAGATATATCGCTATTAATTGCATCTTAATATGTAATATGCCCGTTTATGATTTTGGTATATATATGAAACATATAGCTAGTTTAAATTATACGAAGTATCTATATGTTGATAAAACGGAGAGTGCATTGTAATTGTACAAAGGAAAGAATGTACGAAAATAAATTAAAATAGAATATTTAGTTTTAATTTTATTACTGCGTAACTTTATAATTATCTATTTAATAATTAATGTTTTATTGTGTATAATTCTTCAAATTTATCTAATTTTCCTTTAAGGAATATGCTGTACTGAAAATGATTGCTAGCTTGAATTAAATGTGTTCAATAAATTGATGTGATATTAGAAAAAGTACAAACTAATAAAAACAAGTTTGTCAAAATGATTAGTTATCACCCCAATACAAGTCACAAGTCAAATATAGCCCTTCAAAACCCAACGGATCTCACTTACGGTGTATTGTATATGACAGAGTAAGTACTTTCACTATGCAGTCTTTTTATTGATAGGTTCATTCGATCGTGATACCGAGGTTATTAGTATAGTAATAGATAACACGCTATATATAGGATCACACACTGGAAGAGATCACATTTGCGTGTATTCAAATATGAAATAACTTATAGTCCACGACTTTCGCACTCAACAGGGCTCAGAACAGCGCAAACTTCATCGCCGCCTAATGACGACGAGATATCGCGTATAACGCGATACTTAAAACTGGCTGCTATACTTGCTATCTCTCCAGCCTTCTCCTACATCCAAGTTTAATCTTCCACCCACTAAAACTATAAGGGTATATTATGTGTTGTGTCATTGCGTAATGATAGACGACGAAAAGTATATAGCGCCGATGACACCATAAAAGTTAGATATTAAAATAAAGTAAACTTATTTAATTTTTTGAAATTTAGTTGTCAGCAAGCACTAAGAGTATTATTTAATTTAACACTATAACCTGGGTACACTCTGTGAATTGGCTTATAACGATTTTCTGTCTAAATCAGGGTCCAATACTGCTTTTTACGTAATATCGTGTATAAAATCACACTATTGAACGGGGATTGTTTTTCCTTTGCATAAATAAGTGTGCACAAGATTTACGCCAAAGTTAACTTTACAATTTCAACGAAACTTACAAGTCTTGCAGGAAATCCTCTCTTCCTCACGAATTGAGACAAAACCTCGCCGACAGAAGCATTCATTTTTGACTTGATTGCACACACTGTTTTCAACCTGCCGTGTGCAGAAGTCGGAGTCCTCGTTGATGCAGGCCCCTGCAAATACCAAATGTTCGTCAATAGATTCAACGCAGCAGGGTAAAAGTGATAATACAAATGTTAAAGTACATAATAAAACACATAATTTGTTGTTCTTGCGAACAAAATTCTGATATGTTGATTTTAGAAATGGAAAAATCAAAATAAGTAAAGTCGTTAAAGTTCTCCAATAATGACAAATAAACGTCACGAAAGTTAAAACTGGGCACATTATTATGTTTGTAATGTAATTGCTTGTAAATGCCATTGTCTTCATAGGAAGCCGTCGAGGGACATTGTTTGAGTATTTTAAAATATAATTTGTTTTAATCCGCAACCATAACAACAAATTTAGTACTACGTTAGCCCGTCCGTCATGCAGGTACTACCATAAGACTTCATTAAGAAATAATGACATTTTCCATTAAGATATTTCAAGAACCGTTTCGCTATCCCGCGGGAACATTAATTTGACTGTGTGTAGGTATGTCGCCGTCAATAAATGGTGAAAAC
This sequence comes from Coelogynopora nodosa, assembly GCA_034780555.1. Classification (NCBI taxonomy): domain Eukaryota; kingdom Metazoa; phylum Platyhelminthes; order Proseriata; family Coelogynoporidae; genus Coelogynopora; species Coelogynopora nodosa. Next base: position 30,748 of record JAUZND010088649.1, read on the forward strand.
ATGACTACACCGAGTTCTCATCTCAGAAGCAAAAAAATAACACTGTCTATCGTGACACAAAACTGGAAGGAATAGAGGGGAACAAGAACAACGACGATGACACGACGACAACGAGAGAAGTAGGCGATTGCCTAAAACCCGGAGTGTCGTTGGAGGCTATAGGCGTCCGGCAATCCTTGTTGGTCACTCAATCAGAAGGCTAAAGGGCTGTCGTATTCTGTATATTGTGCGCTGGCGTCCGCCTTATTATATTGTCGTGTAATGTTTAACAGCAATTCACCATCCAAGTAGTAGAGTCAGCAGAAACTGCGTGAGGAAAGTCAGAATACGACGACGCATTATCGCGACTCCTCTCTTTCCTTCTGCCTAATTTACGTTGTTTCAGTTAGTCGCTTCAAGACAAAAAGAGTCCAATTGCTGACTGAATTGAAGATATAACTTGAACGCTTTTGGTGAATATAGATAGATATATATATAGAGGAATTGTGTTTAAAAGTATACCATATTATGTTATATTATATTATATTATATTATTATACTATATTATACTATATTATATAATTACAACTTTCATACCAATAATTAATAATACTTCAAATACATCCACGCTTCAATGGTGTATTTTAAAATGTATTATTTCGCTTTATACAAACAGAGCAAAGTAGCAATTAATGATAGTGAAGTTGAAGTTCAAGAAAATTAAAGGTTTTGAATTATATTGCTTTGATTTATACAGTTTGATATTTTGAACAAGTTCCATTTAATTTATCTTCTTATTTTTATAATATAATAAATAAATATATGAAATCCTTCCTAATTTAAAATGCTTATACTTAATAGTTGAGCATCTATTCAAACGTCTACAGTTATATCTCAATATAACAGATATATTGTACTATTTAACTTACAATATATGAAAGTAAACTCTTACTTATAAAATTATCAATTTACTTTGCATCGAATTGCCTATATGGCCACACATACAAACTCAACCTTTTGATTCAGGTAAGGTACATGAGACTAGACGCCTCACTACAGTAACTGTATTGATAAATGTATAAATGCTTGTACGTAAGATGTCTGATATGCAGGGCAATTCCCATATACAAATAATACACGTACCATTTTGTGCAAATGTGTAGTATACCTTGAAATAACAGAGTGAAAGACTATATAGGGTACATATTGTAAATAGGGCGAATATTATTGAGGGTTACTACGCGTTACTATACCAGTTATGTACTTAATTGAGTTTCTATATGTACAATAAGCGTTTCTATTAAGGAACGCGCGTATAAAAGGGTACTTATAATATGGTACATATTATGTACCTTTTCGAATAACATCCCGTATCTCCTGCAATGTCTCCAATCCACACCCCTATATACATTTATGTTTAACAATATTTATAAATAATTTTTTTTAATTTCTTTACGCTAACATCTTTTAAATGGTTGGACTAAATAGTTTTAAAGCAGCAACTTCTCTTAAATCCACAATTTTACTTTGAAACTAAATTTTATATTGATATTCGATATTTAAGATGGGGCTGGCTATTTGTTTTGACTATATATAAGTTAAACAATGTTGTTCATTATAAGACATGTAATTTAAATTGTATAACATCAACGTGTTTAGAAAGTTTATTTTTAGCAAAAATTATATCACTCAAATTGATAAAAATGATAAATAATTGCATAAAATGAATTGCGATGTTACATGAATTTAATATTGTTAGGAAAATAATTCGTAGTGATATAATGGATTAATTTTTTATTTTAAATGTGTACGAATTTATAAAAAATACATGAAATATATAAAATAATTAGTAAAAATTTTCAAATTAAATTAATATTGTTAATAAATATTATAGAATAGGTAGTTCAGATCAGCAATATATTCTACAATTTAGTTTTAAAAATGTTTTTCTGTAATATCTTTTAAAATATATTATTTTAACAGTTTTTTAAAAACTCTTTCGTATCCAAATATATTTTAATGAAATCGCATAGAGATATTCATGTAACCGCATCATTTGAAGTAAAACCATCATAATATATGTATTCGATATTATTAAATAACAGCATATCAGAACAATGATATACATCTTTTATTGATATATTATTAAAACTTAAAATGTTTCTATCTGTAAAAAAAGGCTAAAATAATTATGTTTTAATTGAAAGTAAACATGATTAATGATAAATATCTGAAAAAAAACAAAAACATTGATGTTGCAACTATGATTGAACGTCTATATATTTTTATTCAGAGTTTTGCAATATATCAAATCATAGCGTCAATGCGAAACGTTTTCTAAATATTTACTTAATTATTTTTTGGTATAAAACATGAAACCCTTGAACAAAATGGGATTAAATCAGACGATGAATATGGTTTTTAGCCAAGTGCTAAGTTGGATAATCACATGTTGGGTAATCTTAAGTTGGATAATCTTAAGTTGGATAATCTTAAGTTGGATAATCTTAAGTTGGATAATCATAAGTTGGGTAATCAAAAGTTGGATAATATTAAGTTGGATAATCTTAAGTTGGATAATCATAATTTGGGTAATCTTAAGTTGGGTAATCTTAAGTTGGATAATCATAAGTTGGGTAATCATAAGTTGGGTAATCAAAAGTTGGATAATATTAAGTTGGGTAATCTTAAGTTGGATAATCTTAAGTTGGGTAATCATAAGTTGGGTAATCAAAAGTTGGATAATATTAAGTTGGATAATCTTAAGTTGGATAATCGTAAGTTGGATAATCTTAAGTTGGATAATCATAAGTTGGGTAATCAAAAGTTAGATAATATTAAGTTGGGTAATCTTAAGTTGGATAATCTTAAGTTGGGTAATCTTAAGTTGGGTAATCTTAAGTTGGGTAATCTTAAGTTGGGTAATCTTAAGTTGGGTAATTGTAGCATTTGACAACATTGTTTAACGTTATGTCTTACGTTCATAGTAATATTTTTATAAGCCTAAACTTATTGCAATAATCATATGTTTTATCTGTCTCCACTTCTGGTTGTAAATCATTTTTCGTGCATACACATGTTGTGATCATGTAAATGCAAATATAAAAATGGATGATATATTAAAATATATATTACAGTGGCGGCCAAAAGTATTGCACCATCGATGAACTTTCGTTATTTTTTTCCGTTTTTATATATACTAATATACTATTTCAAATTCTTATTTAAATGTATTTTTTATGCTTGATATGTAGATTGCGAGTTTGTCTAATGATTTTGAAATAAATTTGAGTTCATTTTCCATAAAGGCATAAAGGCCATATATTCATAAAATCATTAAACCTTTGAATATGTACTAAATTGTTCAAGGTTAGTAAATTTATAGTCAATTTTATACATCAATATTTACAAGAATACCCTTTATTTTTCAAGACTAACTGGATGCGTCGGGGCATGCTCTTCACCAGGTTCTGGCACAGCTCTTTTGCGATTTCCGTAGTCCACACGCGTTTAATTTCAGCCATGAGCTCTGTCACCATTGTCAGTTGCCTCCTCTCGATTTTCTTTTTCACGATCTCCCACACATTTTCGATGGGGTTTAAATCAGGGTTGTTCCCTGGCCAATCCAAAAGTTAAACATCATTGTCATTGAACCACTTCAGTGATGCCTTCGACCTGTGGAGGACAGTGCATCCCAAAATGTTCATGAACATGGCGAGTTTTTCTTCCAGGATCTGGATTTAGCTAACAGAATTAATTTTCTAGTTTTTTTCTAGGAAAGGGGCCTGTGTCCATGATGACTGAAGCAACCCCAGTTCATTACTGATGGGGGGGTGCTTGACAGTATGAGTTGTATAATGGGTGGCTTCTGCTCAGGCATTGGTCATACTGGCTAGTGTTATGAAAAAGTTGGAATGAACTTTCATCACTGAAAAGGACCATCTTCCATTCTTTGACACACCAATCTCTGTACTGTTGGCAGAATACCAACCATTTTCATTGCATATTTTGAGTGAGGAGAGGTTTGCAAAGAAGTTTTTATGTGGGAGATGCAAAAGATGATTGCAAGTTCGTCTTGATTGTTGTCAGCAATACATTCTGTCCAAGACTGTTTAATTCTTCTTTGATTTCAGGAGCTGTGGCAAAAGGAATCTTGGCAGCATGCCTGTGGATGAAGGCATCTGTTCTCTTGTTGGTGACCTTCGGGCATCCTGATCTTACAACCCAGTTATGTACGGATAGGCGCAAATTTATTACATGTTTGTAGAGAAGTAAAAATCCATATTTTTCCTAATTATGCAATATCTTTAATATTGAAAATAAAAGTCTTGCCTTTATGGAAAATGAACTAAAATTTATTTTAAAATCATTAGAAAAATACTCAATCTACATATCAAGCATAAAAAATACATTTAAATAAGAATTTGAAATAGTATATCACATATAAAATGGAAAAAAATAATGGAAATGTCATTGATGGTGCAATACTTTTGGCTGCCACTCTATTTTATGTGATTGGTGGTCTCCTTATATAGTCACAGATATCATTCATGTAAATATTGGTATCTGTTTGACTCAATGCATGTGAACATACTCTTTACATGTATTTTTTTGACAGACATGACATGATTGGCAGACACTAACATAATGCATTTTGTTGCATCAAAACAAACATGGGTATGGTTGACCCATTCTTGCTGGCAATTTATGGCATAGGCAATAAATATATACATGTATATTCTAGAAATTCAAAAGATTATTATATATCATTGGATATATGTTGAAGGAAAAACATAGCACAATAATATAATAAAATAACTAAGTAATCTTCACAACTTTTTTAAAGTAGGCTACACATATATATGAACAAAACATATTCATTCTAAAATTTATAAATAGCTGTACAAATATAACAATTCAAATAATAGATATGTTTGTAACATTTTAAAAACTATTATATTTTTATATTTTTTATTAAATGAGAGTAGTATAATATAATTATCATTCTTTTATTTTGTGACACATTTTTAGTTAGAACTTAGAATAGATATATAGATATATAACTATATATATATATTACCAGTCTGCCTATCTGACAATGGTTCAGGGTGACCCTGAATAATATATCATTAATTTATAACAAAAATTGATAACTAAAGCAATAAAAAATATTGTAAAAACATAATAAAAACAACCAACTTATAGTTATAATGACAATGTCATGCATAGCAAAAGCCATTGCATATTGAATATATGACTAGTACTGCTTATGAACCAGCTTCTACTGCATTACGGATAATTCTTATTAGCCAATAAGAGTGAAGCAAATTTTAAAACTACATCATTTAGATAGTTTAATTTAATTAGTCATTTGGCACACCATAGCCATGCTGCATGCAATTAAAAGGGCAAAGCCATCAATGAAAGGTTAAAATAATGATCAATACTAAATTTATTCTGTAAAATTTGTCTTTGTAATATAATTTTTTTTTAAATTGATATTTTACAAATATTTCCTATTTACTTATGATTAATATTTAAAAAAATCAGTAAACAAATTATACTTAATTTGCTTTATTTAAAATATAAGTATGTTATATTATGTATGGGCTTATGTATACTATAGTATAGTCTATGACTATGACCATGACTTGTCTAAACTATAATAAAACTACATTAGAACAAAATTCTATCAGTATAGCATGCCCATGGCATAGGTTAAATGAAAGATTAATAGCATTCAGACCATGCATTCTAAAATAGTTTTTTAAATAGTTTTAGGTATTTTTTTAAAAGTCTATGTCTAAGCTAATTGAAAATTCATTTGACAAATATACAGCTGTCAAAGCTGTAAAACGCATTAAAAAATTGGTGAAATAGCAGTGTACTTGTTGTACAACTTTTAAAAGTATGCATGAGTCCCTAATATATAATACAAATAGTAATATTTAATAAATAATCAAAATATTCTCACATTCAGATCCCTATTTGTTCATTTGAAGAGCATTTCGTCAGTTAGGAAATAGCTCGACTGACCCGGTGTCTCCACTGATTTCGGTAAAGAGCAGGTTGCCAGGTTGCTTGATCTTGAATGTTGATGTTCTGGTGTTGGAGGTCTTTCTTAGCTTGCATGTACC
>JAUZND010088650.1:0-15360 GCA_034780555.1 Coelogynopora nodosa
TCAATGTTTTTACATAAGTTACTGTATATTCATAACCAGGAATAACTATCAACACGCCTATTTATATAAAATTATTATTTTCGTCGCGCGACGTCGCAAAAAAAGTTGAAATATTTCAACTTCCATGTTGCCGCGTCGCGCTTGATGGGCGCTAGTGCATTGAAAAGTATGTATTTAAACTTTTTGCGGAGTGTCGCGTCGCGTCGCGTCGCGCTTGGTGGGCACAGGCCTTTATGCTTATTTCATCCTTTTAATACTCATATAATATTGGTGGCATGAGTTCTCAAAGGTTCTAAAAGTTCTCCCTATAACTTTGTCTAACACTATGAAAGTGTGGGCCATCATTATTTTAATAATTAAATATGCCGTCATTATTTTGATCACTAATCAATTGTTAAGGGTCACCAGTCAATCTATTTTTGGACAGTGAATTTGTTTCTTATAGAACAGATATAGCGTTTGCGAATTGTCATAACAAATTTTGAATTGCAGATTTGTTATTTATGAAACAGGCCCCGGCGAAACGTCATGCTTGTATTAAAAAGATAAATGTAAGTGTATGTATTTATTCGATTCTAGAAAAAAATGTATTAAAAAATGTTAACCTTAATTTCATTAAAGCATTTTATGTGTTTATTTAAGTAATGAAACATATTGGATTATGAGGATGGTTTCAGAATATTTATGTATAATAAAAATTTGATGAAATTAGTTAAAATAACTACACTTGCTATAAAACAATATATGCCACACATAAACACAATAAGATGGAATTAAACTAAACCTGAACTTTTCGTTCAAATGAAAGTATTTGGCAGAAGAATTTTTTTTAAAATGGAGACATAAATATATAAACAAATGTTAACAATACATTTATAAACATAATCATAAAAACATAATGTGAATTATTATCATGTCTATATCAAATAAAATTTTCTGCTGACAATGAATTGTTGTAAATATAAATTAAACGAAAATTGCATTTTTATATATTGCTTTATTCTTTCGCGTTTATATTTCCACAAAACTGTGTTTATTTTATTAAAATCAATATTTTTATAAATGTTTTATTTTTTAATTTAAATGTTAAATTTTTAAACTAAAATTTTTATTATGATAAAACTGGATTACGTGAGCATCAATTTGCCAACATAACGCGATAAACTATTCAATTTGGATGAAATATTTTAAAGCAGTTCTATTTCATTTTATGATTATTAAAGCAATAAGCTATAACATTTCAAAATTCATATGTACACTGATATCTGCCTATATCCATATTAACCAATCAAAAATTATATAGACTCACAGAAATATATGATACATTATAAGTATATATATATGTGTATGTGTGCATGCGACGTTACGCGACGAGAAAGCAATTACTCGACTAATATTTAAACAATTGATATTTTGATTAATTTTATCCCTTCTTTTGATTTCAAACAGCGTGATTTAACAACGTAACCATGAGGCAATTAAAGCGAACAATTTTGATTACTCTATTTTTTTTAATTCAGTACAACTCATCAATCATGGATCGATAAGTCACACTCAATTAACAATCTGGATTTATTACGTGTTTGTCAGCCATACTATTTCTATTCTTTTTTAAAATTAAACTATCTTATATAATTTTTATAAAAGTTCACATTTTGCAGAAGAATTTTAAATTTTACGGAGAAAAGAGAATTCGTGATTTAATTAGAATTCCAGAGGGATCTAAGAAAGAGGAAATTCCCAGGTATACACTTTACACAAAAACAACAGTTAAAAACGACGATTGAATTATGATTTTCATAATGTGTAATGATTGGCTCTATTGTAAATTAGTATTTTTTACCATAATTTAAAAATAATGGTAGATCAAATATATATAGTGAAAATAATACTCCAAATATAAAAGGAAAAAACAATATATTCGATTTTAGTCTCGCCATATATTTAATCACCCATACCACGATTATTTTAAAATTTGAATTATTATGTGCATCGAATTTGTTCTGGTTCTATAATTAAAATTCTTCCAAAGCTTTTTTTGTCAAAATTATCACTCTATACATATAATAAGAGACGCAGAAAAAGCTGACCAGACAACACATAGCTTCATTATTAATAGAAATGTGTGCTCAAGGTTGTTGTTGTACAAAGCAGGTATGTGCCTCAGCCGTGTGAGTGTTCACTCAAGCTGCCCCCCAGCAGCCAGAAGGGGCGAGGACACCGAACTCGTAGCCGAGGAGGATACCCTCTTCTCTCGTTTTACCTTAGCCCGATGATTCTTGAACCAGAGCTGAATGTTTTTCGCCTCGAGGCGCGGCTGTCGCTGACGAAACAGTCCCGCGTTGAGTTCGCGACAATAGCGCTCCAAGCGCGGATGGCTCGGGTGCGAGTCTAGTCGAAACCAGCACTCGAGAAGAGGGATTTCAGTCTGTGGGTCAATGAAAACGCGGGTTCGTGCCGGCTTTCGTTCTCCATCGCCGCCCCCCTCCACTCGGATGATATGGTGCTTACCGTTGTCAGGGGACATCTGTTGTTGGGAGATTTGACATAATCAGTCATTAAAGTTAGCGGTAAATTTTTCGAATAATATTTTATTTATAATTAAATAAATTCCAAATGAAATCTATCTCCCTGTGTAGTAAAATGATTTATGAATTTATATGTCATAAAATTCACTGAATTAAGAGTAAAATGATAAAATAAATAAATAATTAATATGTATAAATAAAGGTGACTTAGTTATACATAAAGTGTTTCATTGTTACAATAAAGATTAAGTTCACAAACTAATGAATTTATTAAAAGAAACAACCCTTTATATATATATATGTATATCATTGTAAAAAACTAATTATTTGACGCAATATACACAATGATTCAGATATTAAAAAGCTAAAGAAAGAAAACAAAAATTAACATTTTAGAAACAGATAATCATAACAAAATATTTGAAACAATGACTTCAAAAAAACAATGAAACAGTGACTTCAAATATTTAAAAAAAGTAAAGAAAACAAAAATTAACATTTTAGAAACAGATAATCATAACAAAAAACAATTCATTTTGAAAACATAACATGTAAAATAATATCATAAACTAAAACAACAGCGATATTTACTCTATAGTGTAGTCTACCATTTTGCAATATTATAAATGTCCCCACAATAAGATAAAAACAATATAATTATTATAAAAAAGCAAAAACGTTTTTTAAATGAATGAAAAATTCACTAATTGAAATCAACAAAAAAGAGCAACGAAACCTACTTACATGACAACAATATATCAGAATGAATAACCAGTACAATAGTTATAATATATATATAATTCGAATTTAAAATAATTTATAGGTTTAAATTTTAAAAAACATTGTTAGAAAAATCTTATCAAAAATTATGTAGGACAAAAGTTTTAATATATCTAAGAAATTTGTGAACTTTAAACAATTACTACGCTGGATAAGAAGAAAATAGTACAATAACGTACTTAGAATATTTGAAAGGTTTAATTTATTGCGACTTTTTCTTTACCAGACTGGATTTTTGTTTCATGGTACCTTCGATTTTGCCTTAATAAGATTTCAAAACTTTTGCAGGACCTTATAAAAAGGTTCAAAAACTAGAAAAAATATTCCGACCAAAATGTAGGCATGCTTATTTGCACGTATTACACTGTATTTATATAGCATACGGATGTTCATCATAAACATACTTAGGTATGCAAGCTTATAATAACTATTTAGAAACAATTTTATTCTATTACTTGGATTGTATGTCTAGTATGTACTGAAGAAAATAATCAGGAATAATTGTAAATAAAACAGATATATTTGACGGGGGCAACTACTTTTTTTAATTAAACAGAAATGTTAATAACGATGTGAAAATTTCAAATATTTTTAAAATAGCTAAATTCCATAACTATTGCAGGTGTTTCATGATTTTGGAAAAATAGAATGTTACCTGCAGGTGCTTCTGCTCTTTATCGTTGTTTTCAAGAAAGACCTGGGACTCTTCGTCGTTCTGTTTGTCAGCATTGTCCAGTTTGGTCGACATCTCCACATCAAGGGGGCCGATCCTGGTGTTGTGCCCCCCGGGTGGGGAGGAGGGGTCCAACATGGGATGTATAGGCTCGGTTTTCATGCCAAGAAGCTGGTAGGGTTGGATATTTGATGGAGAGAGAAATATTTTGTTAGTTCTCCACAGCGGCGGTTCCATCCAGTTGGACAAAATGTATGAAGAAGATTAATGTAGTAATCTTAATTTATTAATCTCTCCAGCAATGTCCATTTCATATTACTTCATATTTCATGTAGTCCACAGAATGGCCAAGAAGGTTAAATCTTCTGCGGTTTCGATGTTCTTAATGCCAGCCTTAATTTCTGAGCGGTGTCCAGTCAATCGTTCAGCAACATTTCGCATAGTTTGTCCTATGTAAAGTAATTCGCATTTTTTTACATGTTATAGCATACACTATATTTGTTGTTGCGTAGTTGCCGGCATTGTAGCTTTTAATTTTTCGTCCATTTATTAAATTTAATATAGTATTACGTTCAATAAATTATTGGTTATGTTTTACGTTTAAATTTGATTCATTCTAATATGTCTTAAATTCAAACTTTGTAGTTTTATTGTCAGTGGATACGAGTCTGTATCCCAAGGTAGGTGGTTTTATAAAAATGTTAGATAAGTAGTCTTTAGAATATTTTTTGCGAGAATGAACAATAATTTCCGCAATTGAGGATGGATAGAAACAAAAAGAAGAACTCGATCGTATTTCTTTTTGGTTCTATTTGAAAATAAATAATTTCTATTTAAATTGCTTACTGCTGATATTGTGTAATTTATTACATGTTTAGGGAAGAAACGTTTGATAAAATGTTGTTTATATTCTTTAGATCGACGTGGGTAAGTTTTCTCATTTGAATAATTACCTTTCAATCGTAGAAATAAACTTCTCAAAATACCTGAATGGCAATGTTTTGGATGGCTACTATATTATAACGCAAATAAAGGTGGTCGTCCGTTGGTTTACAGAAAACATCAGTGTGAACATTTCCATTTATAATGCTATATAATATGTATCATATTTAATGCTAGATTTCATTCCAGTATTTTCAGAAAATAGCTTTATATAGATATTATAAATTTATGGAGTTCTTATTTTCCATGGGTCCATATAAAAAATATGTCGTCTACATACCTTAACAATATTAAAGGTTGATGGTTAATTATTTAACATGTTATTTTCAACATGGCTTATGAATATATTTGCAAAATTCGGGGTTGTTAGTGTACCCATGGCTGTACCTTATTGCTGGAGGTAAAATTTATCCATGATTCTAGCATTGTATTGACGAATCTAATTAAAAAACGTAGTAATTATTTTATAAGGGACTTTCAATATTAATTTTATGATACAATCTTCTACAGGCCTTTTTTGTGATTAATTATTGTGTATAATGAGTTAAATTTGCAGTATCAAAAATGGCATTTCGATGCAGAATATAAATGCGTTTTAACTTCATCATCAAATATGTCGAATCTTTAACAAATGAGGCTACCGATTGAGATAGAGATCTAAGATAAAAATCACAAAAACAGGAGATCATTCAGTACATCTATTATTACTGGAAACAAATGATTTTCCTGGTATGTTTTGACATCATTTGTGAATCTTAGACAATGAGTAGAAGATGTGTTCTAGAGTTGGATGGGCTGAGACAGTTTAGTTATTCTAAAGATATATGTCCTTCATTATTCAAAAGAAAAACCAAAATTAAAATTAAAATTAAGTTTTATTACCGTTAACACGAAAGATCCGAGCTTTCACCTTTCATCAAGAAGGCATAATCATGGTGTTGTTGTTTGAGGTGTGTAGATATTTTATGTTCAAATTCCTTCGTAGGGTTTCTTTCAATGTATTCGTAGAATTCAAGGCATTGCAGTTGACATAAGTTTTCATTGACATAATCTTGTTTGTTAAGAATTACAGTTACACCACTCTTTTCTGCTTGTAATATCTTTTATTTGCATTAATTCTTGAGATGCGGATAAATATTCATTATACAAAATATATAGTACATATAAGATCGATATTGTTTTCTATAATGTAATTTTTGTCTACTTGGGGTGTTTCGAATAGTTCTTCTTTGTTATTTGTCTTGTAAAAATATTTCTTTCGTGAATCGAGTCCTCTTATTAATACATTTATTCCTGATAAAAAACCCTTTCAGATAGAGTCTTCTAACGAGTGCTAACATTTACAGAATTGCTATTTATTAAAGTAAAGTTGGGTAGTTGCAAAATTAAGTCCCTTTCAAGTAGCTATCTTACTTCCATGTTCATATTTGACCTTCATTTTACTTTTGTATAATAGAATGTATTATTTTTGGAGTCAGAGATTTGTAATCGGTAGACGGAATAATAAATCGATAATAATTATTTGTATGAGCGAGAGGTGGACAAATTGTTAGTTTTACTTGTTATTGTTACTGATATTCGGAGTATTTGCCATTCGGAATACATTTTTTCAGCTATTAACATCTTGGAGTTTATCAATATTCGTTTGAAAACGGGGAAATGGTGTCATTGATTTATTATTTAAACTAAGTAGGTTTAAATAATTTTTTCTCTGTTCGAAAATAACCTTTTTAGGGTCAGTGAAGTGAGATATATCGGTTATGGTAGCGATCGCAAAAGGCCCACAATGAACAGGTCCAACTTGACTCTGTGATTTCAATTTGTATATTAGTAGTATAGGAATAGTCTATTATGTAGCAGTTTGACCTTCTGACCCATAAACCCCCCTCCCCCCCCACACACCCAAATTTAAACCATAAATAGATACGCTTTTGCAGCTAAAATTCATTCTAATTCCAGCTATTACCACGAACAGTCGTATGCTTACGCTCTCGACTTCACTGCCAATTCACTATATTATTTTACGTAATGGCAAAACTTATAATTAACCCCATAGAAATATAATTGGTTATCTATATTAATGTTGACTATATTAACTAGGCCTATATCTTATTATAGTACTAATTATAACTCTATGATTAACCCAGCTAATATCACACAAGATTTAGGTGATGTTATTATTAAAGTTGGCCAGGTTGTTAAGACTAGTATGGCCAAAACTAATAATACTCGTCACTATTGTTAATCTGTCCGACTGTTGACAGGAGCCGACAAATCTATATTCGCTCTTGAATAATGACCAACTGGGTGGCTAAAATGGGTAAAATGGCCGGCTAGCGATTGCAAAGAGTGACGATTCTGATCTCTATGTGGCAATCGTTTATTTTAAGATCCAAGTTAACAAGACACTAAACGCGATTAACGCACAGGGCACAGCATGGTTCAAGACTTTACCGCTATTGACTGGGAAGGGATTGGGTCAATATCAACTTTTTATTCGCCAACCTCTACAAGGACCAGCATGGTGAAACGCCCTAGAACGCATAGTCCTGTTCAAGGTCTACCAATTACACTTTTTTAAAGTGAGCCCAAGTGTGACTTCGAAGTAAGCAAAGAGAAGTCAGTTACCGCATCTGCTGCTGCTGCTGCTGGAGAGCCTCCAGTCAAGAAAACGAAAGTGTCTCTCTCAGAAGATTCATCAGATTATTCTTTATTGTTAAATATATAAAAGTTATCATTGACTCCATAAAATATTATATACCTGTTAAGAGCTAGAAGTAGAAATATTAATTATCAGATGATATGTAATGTTATTTAATTATTTACTATATAGCATTTATATAAATTAACTATATATATATATAGCTATATTAAAAAATTGTAAGAGTTCGAAGTAGAATCATTTAATAGTAACATGATTAATGTTAAATATATTATTGTATAACATAGTTAAAACATTGATTGAATGTTTTATATAATTTTATATAATCATTAAATACTTTTTAAAATATTGGATCCCATGCGGAAGAGGGTGTCGAACTAAAATTCCTATGCATCGTCAACTGTGTGCAAATGTGGGTATCCAGCATTTCCCATTAACTATTTAAACTCTATTATGTGTTTTGTAAAATTATCAGTTTTCAAACATTGTAATTTGACAAATTGTTTGCAATTTACAAGTATAACTATATTTTATCAATTATACCAAACTTTAAATATTTTGTTAAGTTATAAGAAATATAAAAATAATAATTGAATTATTTGAATTATTTATTACAATATTTTTATCTTATAACTCCTATAATTGTTAGATCAAATATGCTTTATTCATACTGAAATTTGCGTTTTAAAAGTTACCTCATATTTACGAACTAATAATAACAAATATCAGGCTAGTTATACAGTGACATCTATTTTACCCTAAATCACGGCCTCAGGCAAGTATTATGTAACTGTACCTACATAATATTGTCATATTGATTTGTTGGCTGAGTGTGTGAAAAAGTTCCGGTTAAAATAGAGGTCACTGTATAACTTGTATTGAAAACTATTGAAATGTGTCGTCGAATGAAATAAAATATTGTAAATCATTTGTAAATGATATGGGTGTTTGTTAGTTATATATCACATTACACATATCCAAACATTTGTTGAACACATTGCATTAAACAACTATAGATATATTGTATTAACTAATTATAGTAAACGTTAACTATCTCATGAAGTATATAATATAAAAATAATAAATATACCATTTTGAGCGCTACCAAATTCTTATCTTATAACTCCCATCATTATCAGATCAAATATTCTTTATTCATACTGAATTTTGTTTCATAAGTTACCTTGAACTGCTTATTAAAAAGCCCATACTCATATATATGTTGCACATTGCATTATACAACTATATTATATTGTATTAAGTGCAACGCCCCTTCCACCTCCCCTATCTAAAATGAAATCAATATTTATAACATTATATTTCATAAGACATTAATGAATTTGTAGTCATAACTAAGTCATTAATAATACATAGTTTTAAAATAAAAAAGCATAGTCTTAGTCAATTGACACATATTTTACACAACTTTTTGTTACAAATTACAAATTTAACTTCTTGATTCAGTAAATCAGAGAAAAGTTTGTACATGACTTTATATGTTGTAGTTTATAGCGTCTGTGATATAAAGTGGCCATTTATTATAATTGGTAAATATAGTATGTACACGTTCATAAAAGAACATTAGATTCAGAACTAATTGGATAGTTGAACTAGTACCATGACCAGATTCATAATATTTGACACAGTGAGTTATGTCCTTCTGACAATAATTGTTCCCTGTCGTAAACTTGTTAAAAGATGGCTTCTTTTACATTGATGAATCCTGGTTTGCTTAAAGGTAATCGAATATTAGCTGGTTCACGTTTTTGAGCGATTGAATTCATGTACTGACTGCGCATCATTAACTGATTTAAGTCTGATCAGAGCAACAATACAGTCTTCCAATGTTTGTAGAATTTAGTTATAAAAATCTCGATCAAATGCCTCTTGAGATGATTTATCACAAGAAATACATAAGCAGTTTCCATTTGAGATAGTACCCAAGATTTTTTTCACAATAAATGCATGTTGAAATAGTTCATCAAGTGATTTAAAATATATAGTTATGTAGTTGAAACATTTCAATGGAATAGGAAACCTTCATTGATTAGTTCTTCACAGACGATCGAAAGTATATTTATCCATCCATTTTCATTACTAGACATGGGGCTATATTTAAAGTTATCAATTTTATTACAATTATCTATAACTATAGACACTGTATTTCATAGTCTGATCATTTACATATTAAACTATGTTAAACTATTAAACTTACCCAACTATGTTCGATACAAAGGTCTCACTATAAGTGAGTAACTTGTGTACTCCAATGTCTACCAGTACATTTTTATTTTTGATTCAGTACAACGTTTTATATTTCCATTACCTAATCGATTAACCAAGCAGATATGTAGTATCTAGATTCGTCAAATTCAATCACCATATTCTTTAATTTTCCTATGCCGACAATGATAGACGGTGCTTTCCAAACCAAATCAATTACGTCGTTAGAGACACTAAGTGATTCATAAAATCGCAGTACCCAAGAAAGACTAGCGTTCAATGTAATCTTATTGGGCATTACGTCGTTGTCTGATTGGTTTAATATGAAAATGACCATCAAAGTGGAACAGCGATATGAATTCACTAAATCGACCAGAATCAGAAACAGGCAATGTATATGATGTAGCATCTCACTCATAATATCTCCATGTTGCGCTAAAATAAAGTACAGTTTCTTTTGTACAGCATTTTAGAAAATTGACAAACGTTTTTTCAACTTTGTTTAAAACAAACTGCTTTTTATCCCTGTGTAAAACTACACTCTCATCACCAGTAAATGTTTTAATAGCATCCACGAATTGCATTTCTACAAGTCAAACTTCCCAATATCCATTTTCGTCTAAAAGTAATTGAGTGTTCAAGGTGAGTTCGATATTTTACTGCTGTTCCATCCTTGTCCAGATTACTTGGTAATAGTATATAAAAACTGTCTTCATTTCGTTCCATCGAATATATTCTTATGAGGTATCAACTCGGAGTCTTTATATCCTTTCCACTTGACCAGTGCCTCTCCATCTTGACCTTGATCACAGATTCCAATCATTTTCACGATCCTATATATGTATGACATTTGTTTATAGAAAACTGAAGTTTTTGTTCATAAAACTTTCTCTAATAATTTTATTTTTATTATCATGTTGTTCATACATAACTGGTAAAAACGTTGTATTGACTGAATTGAAAAATTCTTCTTCCGTCCAATTCGGTAGATATCCTTTATCTTTGGTTTGCTATGTACGCTTTAATTCGATCACCAATGTTAAATTTTGGTTTCTTCATCTTATTCTTATTCTATAAATAGGCAGCCAAATATCAGTTTCATGTTCTTTAGTAGCATCACTAGGTGCCATATTTTTCAGGTTACGATGTGGTGAGTTATTGTAAGATTGAACAAGTTTTGGAAGGATGTCCAACCACATATACGAACTATGTTTGGTAAACAATTGCCACATACGTTCATTCAGTGTTCGATTAAAGCGTTCAACAAGAGCCGCTTTATTGGACTGGCTAGAATGAATTGTTTCACACAATGAAACTGAAATATTCACGTTCTTGTTTATTTTTAACTTTTTCCCCGCATCGGTTTGTAAGAGTATTGGAATCCTTCCACTTTATGTGTATATTTTTCTTAAAAGTTTGCTGTATCTTCCGCTGATTTACTCTTTAAGGGTTCTCCCTATGCATATTGTGAAAATAAATCAATCAATGTGAACATGTATCTATATCCATTATTTTCGTTAGCATAAGGTGGCATTTCTACAAAGTCAGCCTGGTGTTGAATGTCTATCCCATGCGTCGTACATCTCCTTTTCAGGAATTTTTTCTATGCTCATCTGTGCGTATGTGAATTAACTCTGTAACCATTTTCTCACTTGATTCTGGTAAATTGTTATTGCAGTGTTCAATGCTTTGATGCTTCCGAAAGTGCCTGTTGACTGCATGTCGTAATATATAAGTGTTCTAGTAGTTTCCTGTATTTCTCTTGACAGAGTTTTATTTTTGACAGCAGGCATTGATCGAGCAAATAGAAAGGTTGAGATTTATACTGTCAGTTTCGTTGTTTTTCGGAATACAAGAACAAAGAAACGGTTGTTTTATTCGTGTACTATATTAGTTTGTATATAATATATTACTTACATTATACTTATAACTTCAATTCTTTAGCATAGCAGTCATCTTCATTTACTAGTTAATAATAATCTGTTTGAAATAACAAAAAAAAATAGTTTTACTCATTAATAATTATAATATTAATAATCATATTTAACTCAACTTTTTTCACATTGTATTGTAGGTGTACGAGCTTTCAGTGTACGAGCTTTTTTGACGTTTTAGTGATGTTGGACTGTTTTATTTTTCACGTTATGATATATTTTTACATTTCGACGCCTATTTCGACGCCTAACTTTAGTATAGCATATACTTTATATTATTCTGTTGACGACATGCTTTTTCAAAATTGTTTTCAATTCACTCCATCCAACCGGAATAGATACTATAAATTTGTGTATCGCTAGTAGCATAACGAAGTAAATCATTTATACGTGCCAGCAAAAGGATATCCCTCGTCAATGATCTCTCCATACTTTGTCAATAAAAATGCCAGCTTTCTATTATTTAGACATGTAAGAAGCGAAATTGATCTGAGAATCGACAACTTGCCAGAACTAGGTGAATTTGACTTATATATTCGTTTGTAGTATTTTTTTTCTTTTGTTTATTTTTATCATTTATATCGCTCGATTCTTGTTTAATTATTTCTCATGTATGTTGGCAACCTAACGATATTGTTGATCTGCTTAAATATGATATTGTAGTGGTGAATATTTATTTGTATTGTTCTAGATTAAGTATTCTTCTTCAGTAACCAAAATTAATCGTGAATATTGTGCAGCAATACTCATTTTTATTTCTTAAGGAAAGCAAACTCGATCCTATAGCAAAAACAGCAATGGGTGCAAATATCTTAGATTCAAATGGTATTATATAAGCTATAAGTGGCAGTAGTGGTAAAAATAATACTCTCTGACAGAGAGTTGTCTGTAAGTTTTATATTCAATTGAATTATATTCAATGAACACATTGAGCCATACATCAAAGCATACATATATACGTTATAAAGTTAAGCATGAAGCGACTTAGGAATGTTTTTCAAATTAACATTCAATACATTGATAGTAATATCTCACAGTACTTGAATAAAATCTGGATCAGCATTTTTTACAATAATTCTTTACACACTTCAACTTTGGATTTGCCTTTGAGAATGCCTGTAGAAGAGCGAATTGTCTTTGAAATCAATTCATTCCCATATTGATGAGTAATCAATTTGCAAACATTGAAATAAATATTATGTTTATAATCATGTAGCCAATGGTTTGGTGTTGTTTGAAGAAGAACGACTTGTTTTTCAGAAATAGGTAGTTCATTTGCCCAATTAAAAAAATAATTAAACAAAGGAAACAAACATTGATAAACAAACAGAATAGGATACGTTAAGAGTAAAGTAATGTCATATCTCTGCATCCCCCCTAGTTTGTAGAATCGCTCACAAGGTCACGTAGCTAAATTCATTTCCCAGATGCAGCGGCATATTGGAGCACAAGGTCAAGCTGTTCGTCACGGGCGATTTTGCAGGACGAATCTGGGCGATGATGGGCGATCATCACTATGAAATTCCTTCTTTGGCGATGGAGAGGCTAGAAGCTCTTCGTAGTGCGTTGGCGGAGGTGGGGATAACAGTGCAAGCGTCGTTACTCAGCATGGAAGCAGCAGGTACACTGTGGCGGAGCCGCGTCACTGATGGGCCGTAGAGACGAGTGTGGTAATGCCATTAGAGGCGGGCATGGCGGTGCGATATGTGGTTGAGTATCGACGTTGGATCTTGCCGGAATAAGCTGCTGTTGGTCTCCAGGTGAGGTTTTAATTAGCATGCGGAGAATCTCTGTGGACGCAGGTTCGAAACCTCGCAAGTATTGTATATTCCGACGTGCCAGTAAGACCTGGTCACCGACGCGGAGGTGTGATAGAAGGCAAGCGTGGGTGTTGGGGGCATTGGCCAATCGACTAATCCGGCTGCGAAGTGCTGCTTCCTTCTCGCAAGAAGCATCACGCCATATGGGACGAATGTGGGAATTTGAGTACATCTCCAACATGTTAACGAAAGAGAAAGCATTTTATAACCGCCTTCCGGATATAATTTCCACATGTGACAGCTGGCAGTCGGGATCTGGAGTGTTGCGCAACTGGAACATGGCTCGAAAGTGGCCATCGCCGTCCAAAGATCCCGATTGTCCGATATTTGAGCGTAGGAGGCGTTTAGCTGATTTCACGGCCACCTTTGCCCTGCCATTCGATTGTTGGTGATAAGATGAAGAAACGCGGTGCCGCACACCCCATAGAGTCAGGAAGTCGCGTGTGATGCTGGAGGAGAATTCTGGTCCGCCATCGCTCGCAATCTCATCAAGGACGTCGAAGGTAGAAAAGAATCACCGTAGGTAGCGAAAAAGGCCATCTGCTCCAGCTTTCAAAGTGCTAGAAGGGGATCCGAAGATTTCGGTTCAGCCAGAGAGGCGGTCACCGATAACGAGCTAGTGGTGGCCGCTGCATCCACAAAAGTCTAAAAAAAATTGCTTGAATGTTGTGGATGGGGTCGCCAGAGTCGAGGGGAGTGAAACTTATGAAGGTATTTATGAATGAAATCAGCGCAGGTAGCCTGCACTCTGTGCATATCCTCAGTCATGCCGGGCCATGAGATAATCGCCCGGGCACGCATTTCTATTGCACAGGTGCCCTGATGGGCAACGTGGAGTCCCTTGACAACCTGCTTGCGGAGGGAGGCGAAATCACCACACGGTCCTCATATAGGACAACAATTTCAGAAGCTTAGAGGGAGTCACGATAGAGCCAATATAGGGCGGAGAGATGGTTGTGCCGGAAGTCGTTCAAAACGGATGTACATGTCTGGCTTTACAATTATTTAGATATTTATTGAAAAATCGAAAGCTTTACTCTAATTATATTAAAATTTTGTTCCAAATACTTTTACTTACTTAACTTCTTATCGATTTTGTAAATGCTATCGATCTAAAATAAATTATTAACACTTATGAACAATGAATTATACACAAGCTATATGCCTCCTCTTACAGTATTGATTCCTCGTCTGTCTCTTAATAAATTGAGTTTGTTTCCTTGTTCGACATTCTGTGTTGATTGATATCAGTGCAATATGACAACTTTGGGAATTTCGTTTCCTTGGTATCCATGCAGAATTAGTTATAATTGTCTTTTCAGTTTAGTAGGTAGTCGACTTCTAGAGGAATATTTCCGTTGTAGCAAAAACTACTTCGCGTTAAATGGTAGAAGAGTTGAAAGTAACGTTTAACAATACCTTATGTACATAAATCAGGCATCACTCTCCTCCATAAGATCATTGTTAACTTATGGAATACGTATACGCGCCTAAAAGATTGGACGAAATCCGAGTATGTTGTCATCCCCAAAAAAGGCAACATCTTGAAATGCGAAAACAACCGCACCCTTGCAATGGTCTCTCATGCCGGCAAAATCGTGCTCACCATCATCACCTGGCTTTGTGGCCCCAATCGCACCATGATTAATGCCTTCGAAATGTGGTCCTCCGCAGAATTCTTGGCAAATCACTTGGAAAGATTTCAAATCAAACAAAAAAGCTTTAAACCAGATTGACTCTAAAAGAGAACTATACGGCCAGATTATAATGCGAAAACTCAGTTACTTCGGTCACACAA
>JAUZND010088661.1:0-15359 GCA_034780555.1 Coelogynopora nodosa
TGAAGGAGAGAGGCACAAGAGAACAGATCACGAACATCAGAGTGATCATCGATAAGTACAAAGAATGCAATAAACCAATGTACTTGTGCTTTATTGACTACAGTTTGTACATGTTGTCATATATCACATCCAAAGACGATATCTTTCACTCGAAGGAAACTCAATTGCGCTCAATTGTCACAGTTCATTAGTATTGGCATGGTTACAAACAAATCATATAATCGTGACTGTACATCCACAAGTTTAATTTTCAACAATTTAATTTCAATCATGTTGCTCTCTATCGGGAAGGCGAATCTGTGCCAGGAATAACGTATACACCTGACTTTGGAGACAACCTTTTCACTCGTGAACATGTGAATTTATTTACTAGTTATGCGCAATTCAATGTGAACAACGACATCTGCATTGAACGAGCAGATTTGGTGCTGGATATACACTTTTCCAGACATTCATATTACAGAACACGCGCAACTCTACCGTGAAGGAAATCTTTGGCTGGAACTGAAATTTGTACAGGGTCTCACCATTAAAGCGTAATTTTAGACTTGAAAGGATTACGGTTGATAATTTGACGCAGCTTGTGTCGCGAGGCTGTCTACTCCAATCCCTATTGAATGGTGTATACTCTGTGAACAAACTTTGCTATATTGGACGTTACCTGTATTATGCAATAAAGTATATTCTAATCCGCTTTGTTTTATTGTAAACACTGTTACTAACAAATTGTCTGGTTAAAACTGGTTAGCCAGTTATATTGATCATAATAATATTAGTGAAGTTTTTGATATTAATGAACGCATACTATGGCGGACCAGAGGGTTCAGTGTGGAAATCTCTAAGATTTCCAATTTAAATGAGGTTTACCTGGTAAATATCTAAGATTTACAATTTAAACGAAGTATACCTTGCAGACCTCGACGTCTGCAAGGTTTACTTCGTTTACCTCGAGGTTTGCAAGGTTTACCTCGAGGTCTGCAAGGTTTACCTCGAGGTTTGCAAGGTTTACCTCGAGGTCTGCAAGGTATACCTCAAGGTCTGTAAGGTTTACCTCGAGGTCTGCAAGGTTTACCTCGAGGTCTGCAAGGTATACCTCGAGGTCCGCAAGGTATACCTCGTTTAAATTGTAAATCTTAGAGATTTACCAGGTAAACCACATTTAAATTGTAAATCTTAGAGATTTCCACACTGAACCCTCTGGTCCGCCATAGTATGTATGTAATAAATAAGTAGTTTTATAGTGAGTGGATATATATAATTGGATATCGGTTAAGCATACAAATTATGAACATTTAAACAAAAATATTTATTCTCTTGTAGCTATGTATATCTGTACATTATATGATATTTTAGTTTTCTTCACAGTAAGCATATCTATTACATATGATAAAAATATTTATTTTCTTTTACCTATATAGCCTACCTATTATATATGATATTTCAGAATTCTTCACAGTGGTTTGTACGAGGTTTACGAAGTTGCTGGCACCTTCTTTATGCTTCATCTGCTAAACTTTTTTCTCATTGTCCTTCAAGTTCTGCACATAATCTGGTTTTATATGATTCTACAAATCGCCTATCAAGCATTTGACGGTGGAAAGGTAGGCAATGTCTTATAACAATATTTGTTAACTAAATAGTGAGTTTGTGCTATTCATACTTTGACTTTTGTTATTGATTTACCTCTTGAAAACAGGTTTTTATGCCGAATGTATATAGTTTAATAATGATTTATTCGTAGTTCAAATATTATACAAAAGAAAGGAGACTTTTCACGGAAAATACAAAATTAAATATAACATAATAAAAATTATATAATTTGGAATATGTTTTGCTTTGATCGGCATTTTCATTAGAGATAATGCCTGGTATTATTTATGTGATATTTAATTTAGTTAATATTTGAGTAAATATTTAGTTAATATTTATTCCACATAGGGTATGTGCGGAATCCAGCTATTTATTGTAAGAACATTGAATATGAAGATTGGACTTGTGCCTGCATGATTCTTTCATGGATTTCTAATTTATTGGTTTTGGCTACGATTATCATGGAACGCTCTCAAAAAAGTTATATAAACTACTTTTAAACAATAATTTATTTTAACATTTAATTTGAGGGCGCTTGAGTTTTCTTATTTTAAATCTACTAAATATTTGTTTTATATATATAAATAATAATAACATTATCGAAATTTTATTTATAAAACTAGTGGCATAAAACAGTATATGATGTGCCAAAAAGTATTTTAATCAAAATTTATTTTACTATTATGAATTTGTTAGCAAATAAGTGATAGAATATATTTATTACAGTATTGTAGTACAAAAAAATATATTCATTCTATTAGTAGTTTCATTTTCATTGATAAAAACAGTTTGTAAATCCTAATAACACAGTTATTTAATTGAGCCAGATGTAATTTATGACTGAATTGTTATGTGCGATAGTTGCACTCATAGATACAATATTTAAATTTAATTTAATTGAATACTACTGATAAAATTAATCTACACCGTGTTGGTCTTATTATACATTCCAGAGTGCGACAATATAATTTAAATGTGTCTTAATCAAATATATAATGCTATTTAGTGCGAAAGTACACAGATTACGACCATAGTTCATGAATTTGATTATTTGTTAATCTGTTGATTATTATTAAATTCTCAAATGTTTATTAATCTGACTAGTATATTAGTCTGTTGTAACACAGTCAGTACTTTTTACAATCCAAAAGGTATTACAACGTGCTATTTAGATTGTGTGACTCACTTGACTGAGCTATGTTATAATGCATCACATAATCCTTTTGTGCAATTTACTTTAACTTATTCAGCGGGATATTCAGGTTGCATGCGTGTATTGTATGCTATTGGTAACCAGGACGTATAGTGTTTGTTCTTGCTGACTAGGTTGCTAGTCTGCTTCTCATAAAAGGTGTATTCCGTAAAAGTCAATGGAATTCAGACTTCATTATAAATATCTTATAGGTAATCTGTCACTACTGTGGGTTTCATATTGAATTTGTTATATTAAGAATATAATGAGGTACAATATGATAATTGACGTCATTCTATCTATCGCTCGGTCTATATTCATATTGTTATTTGCTTTTTCAGGTTGTTTAACTGCTGTAAACGTTTTTGTAGATTTATAAATATAATTTACGTATAATATCCTGAATATATATTAATATATTGATATAGGCATAATGTTTGCAACAGAAATATATATTTTTTAAACTTTTAAATACATTGTGTACTCGATGTAGAATTTATGTAACATTAATTAGTAATACATTTTTCTTAAACGTTTTAAAATAATTGTATTAATAGGAGTGATTAATTAAAAAACATTTATTATTTTCATTTTGGCTTTTTTTGTCGTTGTTTGTGCTACTTATTTGCCGGTTAAAAAATTAGTATTATAAGTAAATTAATTAAACTCTAAAATAACAATCTTATTCTTTGCTGAATCAAAAATCAAAATGCACAAACAAGATACATTTTATAAGTAAGTTAATTACAACTAATGGTTACTAATGTGATCGATAAACCCAACGTATACAAAAATGTACATGGTTATATCTGAATTTACATAACACAACATTTTGAGCGAACTCTAAAAGTGAATTCTATCTATGATGGCACGCATTGACATAACACAAAGCTTCCCTTCATAACTGACGTGAAAGAAACACAGGCATAATATAATGTGTTGCGTATTTGTAAACCTTATGTGCTAAAAAGAAATATTTCGTTGATATTCATCACTGTGGAAAATTATTATACTAGCTTATAATAGATTTCCTTGGCTTATACAAGGAAATCTATATAATAGCACCTGGAAGGAAAGCACAATTATCTACTTATAACAACTAAGACCGATGTCTCATTTTCGATACTTTTCTAGCCTACGCTATTTGATATTGTACTTGCTTATTTTCTAGGTTATAGTTGAATAGTTTTTTACAGTCAGTAATAAAAAAACAAAAACATAATTGTATACAGTTTTATTTACTTTACAAAGTTTAAAAATATATTACAAATGTAATAATAACATTATATTAAGAGTATTATAATATCAATAATTATAAGAAATGTATATATTGTATGGAATCTTATGCAAATGAATGATATTATATATATATATATACTGCCTTACATATATACATATATACATATTACATATATACTTACTTATATATACAGCCTTATTGGTATAGCTGATTTAGATATTTTCTTCAGCTTTCCTTCCAGGTGCTATTATATAGATTTCCTTGGCTTATACAAGGGTTATATAGAAGCTAATGAATAGGTGTTGGAAATCCTCTGTCAACATATAACTGAAGGTTTAGATTGCCGTAAAAACTGTTTGTTTCTACCTTTTCGCCGTTATAACTTATATTATATAGTTGAAGAAGTCGAGTAAACATTGTGTTTATAGTATTTTGCTCAGAGTGCATATTTCATTAATTTGTTAGATTCAGTGTGGGTCAGTTGTTATAATTAAATATGAAGAAGTGCTTCATGGTGTGCTACATAATAATATTTATGACGTGTCCTTTTCGTTGATTAATCAGGCTAGATTTTTAAGTTTTCATTCATGCAGAAGTAATGATTAAATGAATACACGGAACATTGCAATGTACCTGATTTGTATCCAACTTAAGTCTGGACATTATTACATAATAGTTAAATGCACTGTAAAATTTTAATAAACATTTTAAAAATATTATGTTATGTTATTATGAATTGATTGAAAAGTTTTAAATATTTTATTAAAAATAATGGACATTTTTTAATTAAAAAATTGGCATTTAAGATTAAAAAATGGTTCAAAATATAATAAAAAAATACACGTAACCCTGCTGAATGAATTAGTAAAATTTAGGCAGGGATCAAAGAAGTAATGCAATGGGTATTGGCGGAACACAGGCTCTGTATGATTTTTTAAATATTGTTGGAACTAAAGAAAGATTTCACAATTGAGATAGATAAAAATTAAAAGGAAATTGGAGAACCAAGTTTTATTATTAATATAGATTTATACATTCAATCCACAAAAACTTTTCTTTGCAATAATTTTCATGTTTATTCAACTATTCTTGTCAAATTATTAAATAAAACCTGTATTATGTTGCAGTTTCATGCTATGCTATTTAAATACAGACATATTAATGAGCAAAAATATGTATAAATTAATTTAGAATGTAGGAGTTTATGGGGTTACATTTGAGGATTTTATGTGGTTAAGCTTTAAGATTTTATCTGCTTAAACATTCTTACGATTTTAAATACAGAGGTATATATAAAGAACATCTACCACCGTTACTATACTGCTTTGTTCTAATATTATTTATA
Organism: Coelogynopora nodosa; assembly: GCA_034780555.1. Classification (NCBI taxonomy): domain Eukaryota; kingdom Metazoa; phylum Platyhelminthes; order Proseriata; family Coelogynoporidae; genus Coelogynopora; species Coelogynopora nodosa. Next base: position 5,368 of record JAUZND010088661.1, read on the forward strand.
TAACATGCATTACTATAATGTACAAGAAATGTTGGGCTAATTCTGTCTCCTGTTTAACACGTTTCACATACAGGCCACTTACAATCTGATCGTGTTATAGGTCTATTGCATTATGTACAAGGAATGCTATAGGATTCGTTGTGTTGTCTTTGTTTTTAGTCTGTGTCTGTATAAATATTTTTTAGAACCTGTATGTTGTACTCTATTTTCCATTATACTATCTGATTTTCTTTATAATAATTCTTCTTTAAAATTAAATAAAAATTTTATTATCAGTATTGTCAGATAGTTTATTATTTCTATCATCTGATGTTCTAAAATAATCTTTATCATTAAAATGTGTCTAAATTGTAGACATCAGTTTACAATCAATGAAATTTTGATATTAATGTTTTAATTTTTTTTACATTTAATTATTATTTTACATTTTTTCTTTATAATACATAAAAAATACATACAATTATATATATTATTATACATTTATTATATTAATTTTACTATATTATATTTTACGAAAGTCAACGCAAGATACATAGCTATTACAAGCCGCAAATTCTAATGTTTGAGTGAATCCCACAGAATTATATCATGACGTTTACATCCTTAGTTAAATAACTGCTTTCTAAAAACATCAATATGTTAATGTTGCAAACATCGTTTCAAGAAACAGATCTTGAGCCAACAATACATTTTCTCAGCAATAGTGAGTTTTTGAGACTATCTTTTAAAGCTTTCATCACAATGGTGAAAGGTATTTTGTTTGCTAAAAAAACTATCATTTGAAATGGGCAAACAATTTAACTGAGTTAAGAACCTTATCCACAGAGAGTTTTGACACAACTCATTGACTAAAATGGGTTATATATTGTATTTTGAAAATGCTTTGCCATATTGTATGTAGTAATATCTGTAGTTACTCTTTTTCTATCCAGTGTTCCATTATTTTAGATGCAAAAATTGAAGCAAACAATATTTAATAAATATTTCTATTGCTTTTAAAAACGACTTTGTTATGCACATTTTATAATTTTCTTAATAAATTCTATATAATTTAAATATGTAAGTTTAGGTCAATTTGTTTTACTTATATTAAAAATTAAATTACATTTTAATGGAGACATCGTGCAACTAATTATATATTCATTATGAAAAGTACAACTAGAGATTAAATATTTAAGTTAATCTAGTATTTACTCTGTAGTATTTTTAAAACGTACATGTGATATATATATATAATATATATCGCAAAATTTGTTTTGGATAATAAATTATATGAAAAATGGGATAAATTTAAGTGCATTAGAATCGCGTTATTAGCAATAGGAGTGAACAAAGGAAATACTTTAAATGAACTAAATACAATAAAGTTATATTGGATCAATATCATTGGCGTTTTTCTCAAAATAAAAAAAGTTAATTTTGTCAAATTATAATTGACTGATTTTACACATTATTTTTTAAACCAATTTTTAACATTGAGACATAAGCAAAAAGTATAAAGTTAAACCATTATGAAAACATAGATATCCAACACAATAAAGCTTAATAATATTGTTAAAAAGCCCCAAAAAAATTGTTTAGCCTTTTGTTGTATAAAAAGGGGGGAGGTTGGAAAGGTTATTACCCCCCACCCCTTTAATATTTTAACCATTTCTCGAAAACAGTAAATTCTTTTGACGTGTCCTGTTGGAATAATTAGCTAAACTTATTTTGCGGTTAAAAATTATTGATGTAAACCTTTTGCATTATGTTTGATTTTTGTGTAATTTTTTAATCATTTTCAAAAAGCGCTTTTAACTATTAATATAAACTAATATTGTTATACTTCGAATAAACTCATGAATATTTGGGATATCACATGTACACTGATGTTATCGATATTGGTTCTTATTAGTAAAATTATTTAGTTTATAGAATGAATCTCTATGACATCACCCCAATACATATTTTTGTTTTGTTTGTTATTTAAAATGCCTGATCAGAATCTTTTAAAAATTATTGAAGAAAAAAATGCATTTGAATTATATTTATAATGGAGTAACATTTTTGTTTGATTGGTTTAATATTTAAAAAGTTAAAAATTATTTGTGAAATTATGTCATCCATGTTATAACACGACGATTTTGAAAAGACTTAAATTTATTCTCAAATCGTATCACTTGGTACAAAATAAAATGATCTGAAATCTACTTTAAAATTACTCATACTTTGTACAAGAACATTATATCTATTTATTTGATTTATGCAATAAAATTGTTACAGAAATTTATGTGATTTTTAAATATACTATTGCAGGGTTCGATCCCACGCTCCAAAAAAACCTGGAAAAGTCCTGGAAATAAAAGCATAACGGAAAAGTCCTAAATGGTTAAAAAATAATAAAACCTGGAAAACTTATGAAGTTTACTTATTACTAAATATTAAATTAATAAAAATGATGCCCTCCGCTTTACAAATGGAACCAACGATCGCTCCGATTAAGGGACCTCATCATCATAATAATCATCATTTTTACTAAGCACATCTACTATGGCTAAAAGTTTCGTGCTTCAGGCGATTAGTATAATCAATTTTAATGAGTTTAGTTAGGATAGCTAAGTATAGCACATTTATTATGCTTGCAGAGAGATAAGCTCTTTAAAAGACTTTATTAAGTGCAATAATTAAATTCTAGTGGCCTATATAAGGGGAGGAAGAAGCCATTTTGAAAAAAAGTATTTAATGCATACAAGTTAAGTATCATTGAAATATCGTGGAAAAGTCCTGGAAAAAATTATGGAAAAAGTATGGGAATTTTGTATTGGCTTAGAGTTCGTCGCCCAACGACTTTATCCTGAAAGTCAGGATGTTTTGGATGATGTTATAACTGATTTTAAAAGGATATAAATGTCGTAGAAGTTATTTTATGTTCGTATGTATCATCGGTTAGGATCAATCTATTAATTAATTATTTATTAATAAACCATTACCTCAATGTTCTTGATGCTACGAATGTTTCTAAATGATAAATTGGTTGCACTTATGGTTCTGGATCGTAAAAAGATTATTTTGTTTTTTATAAATTTCAAGTTTATTTCCTGAAGGTCTATAAGTTCTGGATGTCTGGCTTAAAAGAAATTCAAAAAAGACATTATATACATAATAATACTACATATGTATTGCAAAGTATGCTAATGTTACACATTTAAGTAGATACATTTTGAAATTGTTACGAAAAGGGATCTCTAGATATAGATTATATAATTATAGAATATTTATAATTTTATTAAAACTATTCATATATGGATTGGTGTGAACTTTCGAATTGATATTACGGAAGGCGACAGTAAAAAATTGCGCACATGCGTCTAGATGAGTTATGAATTGACCAATTTGATATCTCAAATCGTTTTGTAATGTCCGCATCAATATGTTTGTCAAATTTCAAGTCTGTAGCTTAAGCAGAAGTGTCTTATCTTAAAGGCGAAGGGGGATGCGGTCTATACATATTTTAACCTGGAATTCAAATGTTTAAAGAGAGCAAGGGAGTATTGAAGACACAAATGCTATGTAGAAACTGTTGCTTGAAACGAATATGGTTTAAAATATAGTAATTTTATATCCATACCATTTTAGCTTATAGATTTAACTACTGGTACGATGTCTTTCGTTTCCCTTTCCTTATAGTTGTTTTTGATGTTGTCATTTTCATTGTTGGTAGTCTAGAAGTTCATTTTCAAAATGTTGTCCGGTATGGAAATACAATAACGATTTCTATTTTGTCATTCATGAATTAAAGAAACATTGTGATAGTATTTCTAAAAACACATATTTCAATTTAAAAAAGTGATTTCGTGTTCTGTCGTGAAATTTTTTATTAACTATTTTAATAAGGCGGAATTTCATTTTGTGCTCGTGATATTTTTATTACAAAGACAGATGCGAGAATATTTATTGTAAATCGCAGTAATGTGATATGAAAATGATTATTGAATTCTAAATTGTATTATTTAAAACTTTCGAAATTTGATCTGCAATGTAGCCGTAGTTTGTGACATTTATTGTGATATTATAATTGTCACTAATAATTCCTAATACTTTTTTTGTGGTGCTACGAAAAGTATTACAATTCGCTGATTTAAAAAATAAATGGAAACAAATCGGATATATTTTCAAGATTTTCTTCATTGACGGATAGTACAATTTTATGTTTATATAATATGGTTTATTGTACAATATGAAATATGCGAATTAGTTTAGATTGAGATTATTATTGTATTTCGAATTAATTTTTTACCCATGATTTCCAAACATTTTTCACGTGCTATTGCGACACCGTTATTTTTTAAAATTATTTTTAGTTGTGTGCGAATTTTTGTTGTGATCAGTGCTAAAACCATTTTTTAAGCTTTTCAAGAGAAGTTTTAAACTTGATTGATGATTTATTTTTCTGTATCAGAAAATTCACATAATAGAAGGGTGATCTTACACACGCTATATAAGAAATATTGAAATAAACAAATTTGTTTAATTTTAAATTTTGATTTACTGTTTTGCTGTATTTATAATTCACTTATTAGATTTAGTCTAATAAATTAACTCAATATATTGACTTTAATCAATTCATTTTATAGATTCACTTAATTTTTATTTTCCGTTTATATTGTAGGTATACTCTAAAATGCTTTTTGACAAAAAAATCTATATATTACAATAAGGATAAATAAGCAAAGCATTTGTAGTGCATAACATTTTCATAATTGTTTGACCTCTGATTTTTTAACCTACACCCACCTCCTCATCTATAATTTCGATCCGAGTCAACACTGTTAAATAGGTCTACTCTTTATTCTCTATGCTCAGATTCGCCAAGACTCACGCAGTGACACTGAGTTATCAACAGATTTGTCGGACACAGAACTATCTGCTGGTGACAACAATCACACTCATCGAAATCATAATGGAAATGCGTCGTGAAATGAAGTGAAGTGAACAAACTACATCCTTATAGTTCACCATAAAGTACTGTATAAGTGCGCGTGGTGCTAGCACTAAGTGCTAACACAATCCTCATTATTATTTGAAAAGGATTTATAACTTTTGAGGATTATGGTTATTAATTTTTGAAACTGCCTATTACTGTTTATAAATTAGTTTTTGAGTACCTTTGTTGTTGTTTTCTACAGCAATTATTTCTTTCGCTGATAAATCAATACAATCCTATACATTTCAAACATCGAAAGTAATATCAGTGATCTTTTTTATTATTGGAAAAGGCAATAGACTTGTTAGTAAGCTAGTTAAATGGTTTAAGAAACGCTGGTTAAATATTGATGAACGTATCATTCTTTACAAGGAATACTCAACCTATATTTTTAATATGTAGATATATTATTGTACATTTTACATTGTAAACAGTTACGATTTATTAAAATTTTGTAATATATTCATCAGAATAAAAGGCTATTTTGCTTTAGTTACTGGGAAGGATATGTAAATTTAAAAAATAGGCTAGAACGATGTTTAAATCTATTTTAAAACCATTTAACCAGTTTGTTATAACAAAAATTTTGATTGTATAAAAAAATTATGTTCCCATTATAAATAGAGCAAAATTAAAAAATGATTAAGGAAATTATCTTGTGACACTTTATTTAAATATTATTTATTTTATCTTTGTAAAGGTACAAATGATGTGTTGAACGCTTGGTGTTTTTCGTTAGTGTTCTCTCTAATGATATGCTATGTACCATAAAGAAGTGTTTATTACTCTGTAAAACTCACTCTATACTATACTCTTCACTTGCAAATTATCTTTATTGTTACGTTTTCCCTCCTCTAACAATTTACTTTTTTTGTATTTTTTCATATCAACTAAGTGTCTTTATTCGTGAATTATGAGCACTAGTGAGTATCTTACAACAGGTCGATATTGGTGTACAGTTTGGTCTGTTTTTGATAATCAATGCGATTGTTGTTAAGGTGTTTTTTTTGTATAATTATCCGTTTATTGTTGGTGGTGTTTATCTTTATCATCATTTGCAGGTATGCTTACGGCTGTAATTTTGTGAAATTTTTATATTTGAACTCTTTTATTTATACTATCTTTATTTACACTAGTCGTACATTCCATTAGTTTAATTATTAATTTTTTGAGTGAATTTTCAGTTCTTGATTTAAAATTAATTTTAATTGTTTGGTCATAGTCCAAATTGGACAGAGTGCTGTGCTCAGTTAGTATACTTTTTCTCATTTCTGACGACTTTCTCCACAAAACAGACATTTTACTGTAATAAATGCACCCTAACCTTACCTTACGCATACGTTTATGCTACGATCATGTAATTTAATAACTAACATACAACCTTATTACTTAGTCTCATTACATAACAGTGCCCTTAAAGCGCACCATTTAGTGTAATTTTTGGTTGATTTCTTTGTTCTTTATTTACGGAATAAAATGATTCTAACCATTTGATATTAATTATTGTGATATTCAATTAGCTTTATTGTAAATTGTAATACTCTAGTGACGTGCTGTACCATAGAACTCTTAGTTCTATTTCAACTATTACAACTATGTTTAAACTCTTGTTGGGCATGTTTTTCCCATTATTTTTAATAGACAATTTTATTAATTGTTTTTTGCTTATTTATAAAAATATGTGTTGTTCAATTTTTAATTCAATTCAATGCAAAATAATTTTTTATTTATTACCCAACTGCCTCGCAATTTTTTTACTATGTTTCCTTTTTTATTGTTGAAATTCTTGTTTAAATTTAACGAATGATTGTAAGAAAATTTTCGCATGATTATTTTCACAAAGCTATTAAAAAAACCAGTTTACAATTTCTAATCAGACTATTAAAAATGCTGTTCTGGAAACCATGACTTACTTATTGATTTGATATACGAATTTCTTATTTGTTAAAATAAAGTTTTAAAATGTTGTAACGTACATACGTTTTACCATAATTTGAAATAACATATTTAAGTTATTATTAAATATATATTCTGCCTGATAAACTAATTACAAACGTAGCATATTTTATATGGCTGTTTGTATATTATATTGCACTGGCTACATGAGACTGAGTTTGCCTTTTCATAACATTAAGTTATTTTAGCAGTTTATAGACTGCATTAACAATGCATTGTGCGGCACGTGTGCGCTATGGTGTGTACTGGGATGCATCCATCAACAGCCGAATTTATTCTGCGCGAGGATTATGTATATTTGTTATATTTGCCTATAAAATTGTCTCTATTACGATGAGCTGCTCAATTGTACGCAATTACAGAGAATTGTGGCTCTAATTACTGGCTCTGATACATGAATTAGGTTTTAGTATTCGGCCACTAATATTTATAGTTATCAGATACTATATTAATATTTGTTAAATTATAATTGATTATCTATGGACGCATAAATTAAATTTGTCTACGATATATTATATGGTATTTTATACAATATTATGATATTTTTTCATATTAAAAGTACGAGTTCAATTAGAAATGTTTTTTTAAAAATAATTTAAGAGCCTTTTTTGGTTTCTAAATGAATGTTTTTTCCTCATTTTTAAAATCGAATATTCAAAATTAATTATTTATTAGCTTCAATTAAATTTATGAAAACAGCTATATATGGTTGTCAGCAATTGAATCTGGAACGAGTTAGCTATTGTTCAATTAGTATTTTTCTAGATTAGTAATATTAAAAATTGAATGATCGTAGTTTTCTATTTATATAGTATATTTAATTATTCTAAATAAAATAAATAATTTTTATGGCTAATTACATCAATTAAATAAAATCCAAATTTTGGAAAATTTCATAACATTCTAACTTTTACGATATTTGGTGACGATATATAGGGTCAAAGTATTCGTTATACAATGATTTTTTATAATTTTGTTAACATGATGTTCCTTTGGAATATAATTTTTACAAACTTCAAGTTTATATGTTTTTTCCTTCAAGTTTTCAAAAATATCACCTAACTAAATAATTTAGGAGCGATTTGCAAAATACATATGTTTCTAAATCTTGCATATATACATACACACACCCTCAAATAAAGTCTTGTAATAAGCTATCTGTATATTCTACATACCACACATAAAACATGAATATGAGTAAAAATATAATTTGTATGAGCAAACACAGGGACTTTTATAATATTCTATAATAACTTAAAGTATTCCCTGAGCAAGCATTTGGTGGTTATGCTAATAAGCCTTACTTACTTACTACCTATCGGTTTTATTGTAATTGTATCGATTCAATTAAAACTGTTTAATTTATATAGTTATACAATTTTTTAAAAAAATATGCTAATATATTACTAGTAGTATGGCACATCCAAGATAGCTGAATACTTTGATAATAGTCGTTACCTACGATTAAAGTTATTTACCATTAGTAAGATCTTCGTTGATCATTATTTTTCAAAGCTCGTTCAGCAGTGTATTGACAATGCTAGAACTTATTCGAATAACGTGAATACTGTGTCAGACCCCACTTTTAAAATTGATTTTTGGGAAATTTTGCTTCAATTAGTCGTAATTTTGTTTAAATGACTATTTCATAAATTTGTTATTGATAAATTTCGGTAATTGTGAAAATAGTCCACAATTCCGCCAAGTTATAATATAATTTTTGTTATATATTCAATTACCAAGGCTTAATTTTGATATAAATAAATATGAGACTTTTTTTTAAAAAAGGGAAAAATAGCGTTTGCGAAAAATATTCAGAGGCGTAAATTTAGATTAACGAGTTTTGTAATGTGTTTATTGAAATTATATGATAATATTCTTATAGGTTTGATCATTTTTACGTTTCATACTCCAATACTTTACAGAGCTTGGGGACATCTGATAAAACAATGCTAATACTTATCGTCTGTTGTAATTTAATGTTATTTTGTCCTTTGTATTAGGAAATTGAAATGTGAACCTCATAAATAAGAATTATATTATATAACATGAATGCAAATAGTAAAAGTTTTATCACTCACTATTAATGAAAAATAGAAAAAATAAATAAAACGTTAATGTATTTTTTATTTAAAATTAGGAAAATTAATGAATATTCGGCCCCCCACCAAGAATCTGGCTCCGCGGCCCCTGTGTGTGTATAATTGTATATTTAGAATTGTCTAAGTACGTACTTATTTCAAACATAACTATAATATTATTTGACGTTCTATATAAATAGAATATTATTTGAAGCTATTATTTGTGATTTTAATGTAAAATAAAGAAATAAATTAAAATCTGTACTATTTAAAAAATTTAATAGTCCATTTTAAGGTAATATTGAATTTTTAAGTTTTTGAAATTTGAAGGTTTACAGAATTTCTAAGGCGAAACTCTAAAGGCTGAAGGCTAAAACCTTGGCTATAACGAGACGGTTTATAAACGTGTGTTCTGTTGGATAGATTTAACAATAGTAACTAACAGGTGTATTACAGTTATATTTTAAACTTTTGAAAAAAAAACAAATTACAAACAGGCAAAAAACACGCAAACACAAACTAATTGCAGTATTTTCAATAAATATTCTACTATCCTGCAGGTCAATAGTTGTTGCCAATAAAATGAGCTATGACCATAATTGTACACGTTTACAAAGTTTTTTTTAAAAATATGCCACTATCGGAATTGTTAAAAACAGAGTTCTATATAAATAATTTTGTGTTCGATAACAATTATATGGTTTGGTAACTATATTCGTCGTCGTCGTCAGTGTCTTCTCCTATAGAGGTTGACTGCCATGGTCCGCCAATCACTTCTCCTTTGTGCCAGTCTGACGTTTTGCCAGTAGGAAAGTTGCGTTGATTCCTTGATGTCTGTCATCCAATTATGTGGTGGTCTTCCTCGATTGCACTGCCCTTCTATCTTTCCTTCCAGAAGCTGGCGTTGTCTACCTACCTCTCTTATCATATGCCCAAAGTATTGAACTTTTCGTTGGTAAATCATTTTCAGCAGTTTCCTTTCTTCTCCAGCC
>JAUZND010088672.1:0-15358 GCA_034780555.1 Coelogynopora nodosa
ATGTCTAGAATCAGATACGTGACCTACATATTTTCTATGGCAACGCTTACCGATTCCGACTTTTCGAACGACTGATTTTTTAAAAGCGAGTCTGGAATCGGAACCGATTCTACTTTTCGAAAACGCTCTTTGAAGCGTTGGTAACGATGGTAATATTCCACTAGCTACAATATAAATAGTATATTTAAACAGATAGCGGTAGGTTTCCTGTAACAGCATAAGTAAGAAATTAGATAAGACTTTACTGATATAAATTTAAACACTAATGAATAACATTAAGTACATCATTAACTTAAGTAATATGATGGGAATCTTAAGATATAGTGTCTAAAACATAAAACAGTAGTGACAACAAATAAATATCAAGCTTTCACATTTTTAAATATATTTATTATTAAGAAATATATAGGATTGCTATTTATGGAGCAAAAGCAATGCATTGCTTTTGCTCCATAAATAGCAATCCTACATGTTTCTTTCTCTCGTTCTCATCAACAAGGAATTATGTATAACGGCAACCTAATTCGTTCAGATGTCACGTAATTCATTATTAGACGAAATCATATTAGATTAATAAATTAGACTAAACGCTACGTAGCCGTACAATCTTAATTATTTAACAAAAAATATTATGTTTACAGTGTCGGATCAAAAGGGTGGTTTGGAGGGGTCGCGACCACTTATTTTGACTTGTCGGTAAGAATCGTATGCTACGCTAAAAATTCGTGTTGTCGGTAACATTTTAATGTAAATTGCATTTTTTAATTCACTCGGTTTGAACTATTATCCAGGTAACACAGCGTTGACTCAGAACTGCTATATTGTTAAATTTGGTTGTGCCCTCGGGGTAGCATTATTGACAAAATTTCCGACACCACACTAAGAACTCTGCTCCAGGACCTCGTTGTCCCCAACTCCCCCTTCGACTGAAAGCTAGATCCGCCCCTGGTTTGTCATAATATATATTTGCATATTGTATTTCTACAGTGTGGTTTTTTAACATACTTATGATATGTGTTTTATGTATAATTCTCCTTATTTAAATAATGTCAAATTTTATTTAAACTTTTTTTCTTCTTTCTCCTTAGCTTTTTGTCTAAAAATATTGTATTTATTAAGAATAATGTTGTATACATGTACTTATATATTGTATAAGTCCAGATCATTTATTAAATTAATATTTTTTTGCATTTTAAAATGATTATTTACAAAAATAAGTTAGGAAACAACGCTGGCCTTATTTATTACAGCATATAGTTTACAATTTAAAAAATGTAATATAATTATTAATTTTTTTAAATATCCTTTTTTCATCTGAAATTAATATTTAGTTAAACATGTTCTCTAAAAACTTACACTATTAACATAAATGTTATAGTATAGTATCAAATAAAAATACCCGTTTTGAGAATTAACCCATGAACAACTAATTCACCTAATTCACATATAACATACTAATTTGTGCACTGTATTACTCTGTAGTAGTAGCTATTTTTTAAAAGAATAAATAATATTATTATTTATTGTGAAATCATCGTACTAAATCTAACATAAGATTGGTAGATCTCCTATTGGATACTTACAATGAACTGTAACTAGTACCGCATAATAGCGGTAGGTTTCCTGTAACAGCATAAGTAGGGTTATCTCAGGGGGTGAGATAGCCCAGTCGGTTAAGGCGCTGATGGTTAAGTGTGAAGGTAGTGGGTTCGAATCCCAGCAGTGTACCTTATTTCCCCCCTGGCAGATAGCTGTGTCTGTCGAGTGTATAGCAACTCTTCTGAGTTTGTTCAGAATGCCTTCTTGTATCATCAAACCCATGAGGGATTCAAATTAAATTTAATAAAAATATATAATTTATATAGGTAGGATATACTTCGGTAAAGTTAGTAAAAAGCACTGCCTGTTAATGATAATGTATTTATTAGCAAATTTTTGGAAGAGAACTCTATTTTCGAACGATAGAAAAGTAATGCACAAGAAATACATGTCTAACGTAATAAATACATTATGATTAACAGCCAGTGCTTTTTATTAACTTTACCGAGATGTAGTAGCATAATAAGTATTATTATAACAAAACGCATTGACCAGGTCTGTACTGTTGTATTTAAGTGTTACCTTGAAAAATTGTTCGAAAACGAAAATATAGTGGAAGTAACAGAAAAATGTCACTGTATGAGATTTATAAAATTTACCATTTATAGATGGAACCTCTTAACGTTGTCTTTGGACACTTGATTGAAACGTAAGTATGGCATTCAATTTAAATTTAAATTCTTTTTAATATTTAAGTATGTTACATTCTTTGTTTACTTAGAAGTCGTCTATAAATCCCGATAAGTAAAATATATAAAATTAATACACCTCTTCCCGCCTAGAAATACAATTTGTTGACCAAAATTATGACAATGTAAAATAATAAGGATTACATTAATTTACAACAATATGAATAAAGTAGTATATGAGGTAGACCTCTGCATCCCCCCTCCCCCCGAAATCGAAACAAATTTCCAAATCGTGTTCCAATTTGCCGATTTCTAGTAGGTCAAGGACGTTTCCGACTTAATCGGGCGGGGATTCCCAATTTGAAGTTTCCTCTGTCAATTTGGGAATTCCCTGAGGAGTTTGGCGTAAACATATTCTTGCCTTTACGGTAATAATCATTGATTATCGGGTCACTTGATCCCACCTCCTCCCCCGCTGGCCTGCTGTAGGCCAATGACTGATGAATATATTCCGCTTGTTTCTGATTGGAAGTTTGGGTGGTATAAAAGGCTCTGCACAGCGCTCCTGAGCTCATTATTCTCTCTTGCACAGAAGAGTTCAGACCTCTCCTTTCTCTCTTAAGACGTCAAAAATGCTCACCATTGTTCAATCAATCTCATATCATGCTGTACCAGAGGTAAAGATCGCCCCCACCATGTTTACAAGGAAGTGGAGAAGACTCTACACTTTGTCGATGTGAAAGTGGCAGACTTTGACAACAGTTTAATTTTCAAATCACTAGAGTTCTACAGCGTGAAAGGTCCTTTTGGTTCTACAAATAATCAACATTTTGGATATCCATATACTACGGAGCCGAGTATGGGTACGGACGCGCTCGAGCACCACATCAAGTCGTTTGAGGCCTTAAGTGGAGAATAAGTTAAGACATTACCAGAGTCAACAGAGTCTCCGAACCTCAACCCAACACTTCGCGATTTGTTTGTACATAACAATTCCAAACTACGTATACGTTTGGAAATTTCACCCCAAACGACGGAATCTATTAGGCCAAGATTACTGCCAACTCGCCTTCAATTAGGATGGGACAGATATTAAGATGTCAAAATTCGACTCAGCATTATATCAATTTATGCTACGCTGCAACGGGGTGTATTTTGGGCAACATGGCGACTCTAGTTATGTGGCAAGCCTTAACTTTCGTCTTATTCAACTACGACATGAACCGATGGACATTAAGCTTGGGTCTTTATTCCCGCGTACCTGTCTCATGATTGACCCATCATCCTCTTTAAGGGCAACAGCCACTACTACTACTATGGAGACACAGACTGCAACTCTACCGTTAATGTAAGGGGATGAACCCACGATATTTTGGGGAGATTTATCAACACCTCCGAATACACCGGTGTCGGGGGACGGGGAAGCAGCCATTGTGCTGTTAGGCGCTCCTCCTCAAAAGAAGCGGAAGAAGCCAACACTTCAGAGGCAGAACGCGATCCAAGTGTTGAGGGAAACTCTAAAGAAGTGAAAGAAGCATAAAGAGCCAGTAACCATTCTATAACAATGTATTTCAATGATGAATATGTACCTTTCAGTCCATCCCTGTTGCTACGTAGTAAATCTTCCACAATAACTTTATATAGTAGTACTGATGGCTTAGCCACAAAATGTGTTTCCAATTTTTATACTTGTAATAACTTGCCTCGTGATGTTGAAAACAATGTTCACACTCATCGTTGTTGCACTATTTTATAAATGTTGTATTCCTAAACATGTGTACTACTCTCTCTACGTTATCCTTCATTTTATTAATCAGATTCAACTAAATGTTATATGTTGTAAAAACAGTTTGTTTTGATTTTCTAATAGTGGTTATAAATCTAAATGTCCGTGGTTTGAATCCTCGTTATGACATAAACAATTTTTTCAATTTCAACATCTGTCCCATCCCAATTGAAGGCGAGTTGGCAGTAATCTTGGCCTAATAGATTCCGTCGTTTGGAGTGAAATTTCTAAACGTTGGGTTAAGGTTCAGAGTCTCTGTTGACTCTGATAATGTCGTAACTTATTCTCTACTTGAGGCCCCAAACGACTTGATGTGGTGCTCGAGCGCGTCCGTACCCATACTCGGCTCCGTAGTATATGGATATCCATTGACTTGATTATTTGTAGAACCAATAGGACCCTTCACGCTGATGAACTCTGGTCATTTGAAAATTAAACGGTTACCAAAGTCTGCCATTTTCACATCGATAAAGTGTAGAGTAGTAGTAGGAGAGGAGTGTTTCAGGAGCTGGGGGGTAATGGGGTGGCATTTTTTTAAATTACGTACAATTTTCGCGCATTGCGCGTCATTATTGAAAAATATTGTTCATATTGACCGATTTAAACCAGATCAAGGTCGTTTCCGACTATATCAGAGACGGGGATTCCGAATTTTAGGTTCCTTAAGCGATTTAGAAATTCCTTATGGTAATAATCATTGATTATCGAGTTTTCTACCTAAATTTATAATTAACCAATTGGATGTTGGTCGTGATATAAAACACGTTGCACAGCGCTCCGGAACTCATTCTTCTCTTTACACGGAATAGTTCGGACCTCCTCTCTTAATTACGTACGAGTGATAAGAATCTGTTACAAGATACAGCTATACTATGTCATCATACAATATTGTTCAGCCTATTGTTGGAGCTAGTCTACCAGAATTGAAGGTGTGCCCTCATCGTCGTTACAAGGCTATGTAAAAGACCTTAAATTTTATCAGCGTGTCAACAGTATACAACTGTGTCAACTTAATTTTTAAGTCACCAGACTTTGTTATCATCAAGGGTCCCATAGGAAACCAAGTTATCGGCTACCCATACACTACGGTAACTAGCATGGGCCCGGATCCGCTCGAGCAGGCCATCAAGGCGATGTAGTTTGAAGTCGTTATAAAGTTGGAGCATTTTCTACGGACAACGAAGACTCCGGATCTCAACCCAACTCTATTCGAATTATTCATATCACAATGTCAAAGTCTACGACCTACGTTCCAAAACTTCACTCCTCTAAACGGACTATACTGGGCTAAGATCCCACCCAACACACTTGGCTTTAACTGGGACGGTTCGATCGGCAATAATGCAGAGTTCGGACCTGGCCAATATTAGTTCTTGCTCAAATGTAATTTGGTATATTTCGGGCAACACGGTGACTCTAATTGGGTTGCAAGTCTTAATTTCTGAGTCATTCAACTTTGAAATGAACCCATGGCAGTCATGAGCGGATCACAACTACCTCGTACATGCCTCATGATCGATTCTATCCCTAGTGAAAACTCCACAATACAGACTCCACCGCCATCTTTTGTCGAATCGTCGACAGGGACCTCTTCAACGTCATTAACCTCGCCTACATACGGGGAAGCAATTCTACCACCGGAGGCAACTTAGAAGAGAAAGCCCAGGGAGAGGTAGCCCAGTCGGTTAAGGCGCTGGTAATTTAGTGTGAAGGTAGCGGGTTCGAATCCCAGCAGTGTACCTTATCTCTCCCTGGCAGACAGCTGTGTCCGTCGAGTGTGCGACCTTTGATTGGTTCGTGTTGCATGAAAAAATAAACCACTTTGTGCGTATGTCACATTGAAAATATAGCATATAAAAAAATATAAAAAAATAAGAAGCCTACACTGCAACGTCAGAATTTACAAAATTGGCAAATTTAATACCAATATTTTAAGTAAAGACTTTTATAAGTATTAAATAGAAAATGCAATATTATAAATGTTTACAATCTTACATATATACTCTTTTTATGTTCCTTCATGTGTTATATTTAGAGAATAAATTCTATTTTAGATGTTATGAAATATATATAATTTTTATTTTGAAAGAGATGTGGGTTTAAATGTAATGCAAATTTTATGTTAAATTATTTTACAATAAAGTATACTTCTAAAAATTTCCTTACAATAAATCTTTACCCATAAATTGGTTTAAAAAATTTAAAAAATAAAAGCCGCCTCCATTTATTGAGATAGTGAAAAGTCCAAATATGTTTGAGTTGATTAGACTCGTTTTTATTGATAAAAAATACATATATATGTGTAACCAGTTAATAGGGTACATATAAAACTCAGCGACAAAAGTCAACAATAAATGTTAGTGTGTGAATTATTTACAAAGAGATTGTCCAAATCAAGGTCGTTTCAACTAAATCGGGGACGGGATTTCCGAATTTGAGGTTCCCCAAGCGATTTAGGAATTTCTTATAGTAATATTCATTGATTATCGAGTTTTCTACCTACAATTAACAAATCAACGTTGAGTATTTGATGGTGATATAAAAGACGCTACTTCTATATTGCATGGAACAGTTCAGACACTTTCACTCTTAGTACGTTCAAACGAGGTGAACATAAAAAAACATGTTTATCATTATTGAATCAATTTTAGGTTATATTGGACGTTTACAAGGCAGCCGAGACGACTCTACACTTTGTCGACGTGACAGAGACAATTTTGACAAAATTTTGGCAAAATTTTGACAACATCAGCATAAAGGGTTCTATTAGTTCTGCAAATAATGAAGTCATTGGGTATCCATATACTATGGAGCCGAGTTTGGGTACGGATATGCTCGAGCACCACATCAAGTCGTTTGAGGCCCAACTGGAGAATAAGTTACGACATTACCTGCAGTCAACAGAGACTCCGGACCTCAACCCAACACTTCGCGATTTGTATCTGCATAATAATTCTAAACTACGGCCTACGTTCACAAATTTCACTCCACACGACGGACTCTACTGGTCCAAGATTACTGCTAACACGCTCGCCTTCGATTAGGATGGGACAGATGCTAAAATGTTGGTGTTCGGCTCAGAGCGCTATCCATTTATGCTACGCTGCAACGGGGTGAATTTTGGACAACACGGGACTCTAGTTATGTGGCAAGCCTTAACTTTCGCCTTATTCAACTACGATATGAACCGATGGAGATTATGCTTGGATCTTTATTCCCACGTACCTGTCTCATGATTGACCCATCATCCTCTTTAAGTGCAACAGCCACTACTACTACTATGGAGACACAGACTGCAACTCTACCGTTGATGAAAGGGGATAAACCCACGGTATTTTGGGGAGATTTCGCAACGTTACAAAATTCACCTTGAATGAGGGATGGGAAAGCAGCTCTATTGACATTAGCCGTTAGCGCTCCTCAAAGAGCAGCAGAAATTGACGCTCATGCGTTAGAATGCTATTCCTGCGTTTGGGAAACCCCGAAAAAGAAGAGGGTGACACGTGAAGTGAAAGGTAAATAGTAAATTATTAGACTCTATATTTTACTAAATATACTGTTGAAATTAGTATACAATACTTACGATTTTAAATGTTTATGTTGTATCATTGCTTGTACCCCTAATCATGTGTACTCTCTATCTATGTTCATTCCTATTATATTCTGAATATAAATTTGAATTTTATATGTTTTTCTCACTTGTTTCAATATTTTTTGCATGCGGCAGGTGTACTCCTAACAATTCCCGAAAATTAATATATATTCCGTAATTTAACCTCTCAAACTTGGGTATATCGTGTGTCGTCAAGTGTCGTGTGTCATCACCCAAATTTAAGCCATAATATATGTACACATTGGAAAAAGTATTTACAAAAGAAAAACCTGATTTTTTTACTAAAGTTTTCTGCCATTGGGAAACCAAGAATGTACCGAAAGACAATGGGAGCGTTGACGTGGGATTTGACTGGTCACACGCCAAGAGACGAAAGACGCCCATTGGTAAAAATTATCCAAATAAATGTATGTTAAACATACAACAGAATAATTATTTTGTAAGTAATCTAACGATTAATATATTGCACTAGTATAAATACACAACTTCTAATGGTCATAAATAAAAAGTGTTCATAAATTCATACGGACTTTGAAAGGTATAAATTGAATAAAATATTATCTCGCGTTAACGTGTGAGGATTTACGATGATTTATGTCTGCCAATGACTGTATGTATAATGAATTATATCCTCATTTAAAATTATATTAAATTTGGATCTAATAACATAAAAAACAAGTTTTAATCAGAATTCTTCGGTTAAATTAGTGTCCACCAGTCTATATACTCATTTTTAAATAATACATCAATTGGTAAATAGGCTTTTGGTTAAAGTTTTTTATCTGAAAACAAATACTTTTTTTTGCTTACTTTTATGTACTAGAATTAACACAAATAAATAAAAATGTATGATACATTAGCGAAAACTGTTAGTTGTGTAGAAGTATTGAATCTGGTTTTTTTTCTATGTGGACTGGATTTCCTGCATAAGTTCCTAGCCCACCAATCAAAACCTCTTTTTGGCTTTTAATTAATTGGTCTAATTCCATTGAAGTATGATTCTCGTCATTTAATTCGAAAATTTGATGCCAATCCAGCTTGATCTTCTTTAGCTAATTTCGACCAAGAAGATCTGTCTGACCTTGAACCACTAAAGCTGACAATGTTTTGGATGTTGTTCCATAAACTATTGGAATATAAACTTGTCCAATAATAATAAGTACTTGTTCTTTAGAGTAAGTCAAAATTTGTGTATTTGTATAGGACAAAGCTCTGATTCCTTTATTGATTTGTTCTGACTCTGAATGCCATTGTAGGTTGACTCTGTAATTGCCGTGACAGATGCCCCTGTGTCCAATTCCATTTCTCTACCATTACTTATTGGAATTATAATTATAGCCTTATGATTTCCCAAAGGCTTTAATTTTGATTGTTTGACCTTATTTAGTTTCAGTTTTAGGAGCGGCTGCTCCTCTTCATAGTCATCTTCCTGCATTTGATGTACCTTTGAGGTATATTTGTACATTGTTTTATCTTTTTTTAAATCTTTTTGTTTCATAAAACAATGAATGGTAATGTGCCCTAACTTTCCACATTCAGTCTTTCCTTCTTCCCAATGATTTTGAGGTCGGGTGTAATTAATTTTATTTATTTCACATGATGGATGTTGACCCAGATGTTGAGCCATACTCCTCCATTAGGAGTTTTGCATCTTGAACTCTTTGTTCCATGACAATGCATATTGTTGAAGCCTTACCAAATGTCATGTTGTCTCCCTCACTTAAAAGTCTCTTAATCATGCCTGAGTCATTTATACCAGAGACTAACTTGTCTCGAAGCCTTTCATCCAAATTTGTGCCAAAATTGAATTTTTGAGCTAAGTATCTTAAAGAAGTAATATATTGGGACACTTGTTCTCCATTTTTTCTTTGCCGACAATCAAATGCATAGCGACTTACTATTATGGATGGCTTTGGCTCAATGTGTTCTTTAACTAATTGAACAATTTCGTTGTATGTAGAAGAAAGAATCCCATCCCGGTCGCCAGTTATTATGTATCTCTTCAAATATATTAAAATACTTTAGTTAATCAAGTCAATGTATATTGTAAGCATACGTCAGTATCATACAAGGCTTACCTGTTTTGAGAACGTAGTTCATATAGTTACAAACCATAACGATATTTCTAATGAATATATTTAAACTAGGTAGTAACATTAATAAACACAAATAATACATTAAAACAAATAGAGATATAGTACACTCTTTAAACATCGCGATGTTTATATATATGGAAGCCTCATTAATGAGGCTTCCAAATGAGGCTTAAACTATAATGTAAGAAATTGTGATTTTAACATGTTTTTATTAAAATTTGGACATTCAATGTTAGACATTTACTTGCATTATCTTGCTGTTATCAAATTATCTTGCTGTTATCAAAATGGTGCATCGATAAATAAGAATTAAAGGTTGAAAAATTTATAGGCTATTTATGAAGACTTCTCCAGAATTAATTAAAAACTAATTTATAAATAAAAATGTATGAGAAAGAAGTGTAAGGTGCTATAGAGAGTTCATATTATTGTATCATGTTCACTATTTTCAATATATTCACTTCTAAATATATTTGTGGATAAAATTAAAATGATTGATACATTTATTGTTACAAAAGAAGTTTTTAAAAGAAGGTTTAACGTCATCATTAGTTTATTTGACATAGTAGTTCGCCTCAAATTATTGTTTGTATATAATTATATACTTAACATCCTTCATGTGTATATATTCATTGATGTATAATAACCAAACAATGAGACTCTAATCGTCAATGGTTACTGACATGACGCTTGATATCAACGCCTGTACCAAATGCAGTTGGACAGAAACCAAGTCAAGAATAAGTGAGAAGTGATGGTAATATCAATATCTCATCTAAATTGCTAATTTATAAGTGTATCTCAACCAGTGTTAATATAATCCTATAGAATATTTGTCACAATTGACCGCAGGAACGTAAATTTACACATTTGAAAAAGTGTCTTTTAACTTCAGTGCTAACTTATTAGAGCAATTGGGCCCCCAAGTAATAAAATATAAATTGTAAACTTTTACGGTAACGCATTGTGATGGTGTACTCTGTGATTTTGTTTGTGATTTGTATTTTGATTTCCAAGGCTACTCATTCGCATGGAGATTCTTCAAGTAAGAAAGTTGTATTTTCTATTTAATTGTATGCTCAGTTATGTATATATTTGTTTTAATGGATATATTATTGAAAAACATATGTTTATCTACAAGTAATCCCTGCTTCATATCATGAACCTCAGTACATAAAAATAAATAAATAATATTCTTCATCTATATGATACCTACAAAAAATAAGATATTGTGCCACCTGTAAACAGTTTATATATATATATATATAAATCAACAAGCAATTGAAAAAATGTTGTCAAATTAGAAATGGCCTCAAACTTTCAAATAGATAATATTATTATATTTTAAAATATATTTTTGTTTTAGATTATGAAAGTTTAGTGTTGGCTTGTCGAATTTCACATTTTTACGACAAAATACATTATAATATAACCGATGTGGCGTTTTCTATATCAACAAAGTCACGACCTGTGTTTTTTATTCTATTCCAATTAATTCTTTTATTCTATTAATGTTAGTGTTCAAGAAGAAATTCTGTAATATATATATACAATATATTCCATTGCAGCAACTGCATAATGTACGAAAAGATAGTAAGAAATGAAGTGTAAATGTAATTAAGAATAAATGTAACTAATGTATAATAATGTATATAAACATATTTTTATAAAAATTTACAAGCATAGAATATTATATGGAAAAATTTTCATCTGAAAAGCAATGCAATTGAGAACTTTAAAGGGAATCTGTGTAAAAATAACCAAAAGACAACTTTATTTTAATGAATAATCAAGAGACTTGCTGCTTTCTGAAACATTAAAAGTATACGTAAATTATTTTCTTATTTATAATATTTTATTTATCAACACTTTTTTATTGACTAATTAATTATTTTTCTTTATTTGATAATTTATTCATATACCAATCTGATTTTCAGAAAGTATTTAGTGATAGTTGACACTAAAATTTGATAAAAAAATTGTCTCGTGTTTGAGTTCAAAATATTATGAATTAGGAAAAAAACAAAAACTTAAAAATTGAGCATTTATAAAATAATTTATATTTTAATGAATTTTCCGGTAGTATTTTGTGATATATTATAGCTATTAATAATTATCTGATTATAGGCGAACAATTTGCTGTATTGTCTGTATAACATAATACTGTGACATAATACATAACACCCCGTCACATAGCGAATTGCCAGTTTTTTGGTGTCATTGTAGTTACTCACTGGAGTCATTTTAACCTTTTAATAACATTTTAATTATGTATGGTGGTAGGGGGGAAGGGTGTTTCTATATATATATATATATATATATATTCGCTCACGGACTGATGAATGTATCAAATATTTTTTATGTTTCTATTCTATCAGCAGAAATATGTGAATCGATATTTTTGTATCCTAAACTTACTGTGTGTATTATTAAGGTGACCAATCTTGATCACGTAATTATTCCTTGGTATGACTATTTCAAATTGACACTACGTCATTATTCCATTATATGACTATTTCAAGTTGACACTACGTCATTATTCCATTGTATGACTATTTCAAGTTGACTCTACGTCATTATTCTATGGTATGACTATTTCAAGTTGACTCTACGTTATTATTCTATGGTATGACTATTTCAAGTTGACTCTACGTCATTATTCTATGGTATGACTATTTCAAGTTGACACTACGTCATTATTCCATGGTATGACTATTACAAGTTGACTCTACGTCATTATACTATTATAAGGTTGACTGTATATCACTCTGCTTTTATATGATTCAAAATGTTTTTCTTTTTTTTTCAGACGCCAATAATGTGTTCATAATTTCTCCTAGAAGTCAAGTAGTAAAACTGGACAACAATCTCACCATGGATTGTTCAGTTTTAAACGACAACACAACCAGTGTAATCCAAATTATGCAGAAAGATGTGAGTAATATTTACCCTAAAAGCATCAAGGGTTGCGTGAATCGAATTGGTATTTTGCAATAAACTCAAAATCTTCTTTGCTAGCGTTCTGAAAGTCTTATGCACACTTTTAATTCCACATACAATATATGACTCAAAAATACATGAGCTAAAAAATGTTCGTCCTTACTTGCATGGGATCCTATATTACTTGTAATTTAGCATTATATGTATAACTTAAATTAATTTTTTATGTTAAAGGTATTATTAAATGAAAGTGATATACCTACATAATATATGAATACTAAAAAACTTATAAATCTACAAAAGAATCTGTTAAATTATAACTATCTATAAAATATTGATATTTCATAAATAACCTTATATTTGCATTTTATTTTGTGTGTAGAAATAAAGAATAGTCGTTTAATTAAAATACGTGTGGTATTCATATGTATGATACACTATTTATTAATTTTTTAATATTATTTTTTAAATTATGGCATTCTATTCCTTTCCTCAATACCACTACCAAACAAATTAAAAATAAAAAGGACTAGAA
Organism: Coelogynopora nodosa; assembly: GCA_034780555.1. Lineage (NCBI taxonomy): Eukaryota > Metazoa > Platyhelminthes > Proseriata > Coelogynoporidae > Coelogynopora > Coelogynopora nodosa. The sequence goes on from JAUZND010088672.1 coordinate 13,199, forward strand.
ATTATGAAAGCGACTGCCAAAGTAGGTGGTGTGTATGTTAAAATTGTAAAATAATGAATGTGTAAATTTAATTTTATTGTTAATATTTCTTAAATTTTATGTTATTGAATATATTTATTTATAAAATTATGTCGACTATTTCATTATTTTATAAATGATTATAATTTTTATTATTATTACAATGTAATGTTATGAAATTTCAATATCATATGTTATATTTTATTAACAAAATAATCAATAATCATATTCATATAACCTATACAAATACGTAATATACCACAACAAAAAACCATTTAATGTCATTTATTGAAACAAATAATTAATCATTGAAATTTATAAAAAGTTTATTTTATACATGATAAAAAATACAAGATAAAAAGTGAAACAAGAAAAATTGTTTCACGATTTTAATAAAAAAAAGTTAAAAAATAAATTAACTATTTGTTTAAACCTATTATTTATTTATATATTTCATTAACTTTTAAATACCTGCAGCAACACAAGTGCTCAAATTAGTTTCGAAATATTCATACAATCACGGAAGAGTTTGATATAAACACATATTCTATTCCTTATAAAACCTTATATTCTATACTGTAAAACATAGGAAACAAGCTTACCCTCTCTTATAAGTAGCGATTAGAGTTGGTCATTGATTTCCTTTAGAATATCGTTTGCAGTGACGTCGTGGTCTTGGATTGCTTTGAGTTACTGACCAAATAGCGTGCTCGTGTCCATGTCCAAAACATAACTACAGTATAATATAGATAACAATATAATTCATACTTGAAGTCATACTAAGCACATGGCGGTTTTAAGGAAAGGAAATTTTTTTTTATTACTAAAATATTGTAGATACTTCAATTGTAGATATTTTTTAAATCGTATGTAGATCATTGGTTTTATAGGATCGATTGCGTGAATGCATGATCTATGGAAATTGTTATTGCGGTTATTCAAATGTTCGCGGATTCTAAAATATAGTTCGCAGATAGTACTTTCAGTATAAAAAAGTTGACATTTTAAACTATTTTTGTAGACAGTGGCTTGTGACAGTGACAGTGGCTCACAAACTGGCTTGTGATTCAAGAAATTGTCAAAGATTAAAGGATTAACGATGAAATTTCAACTTTCAGTGGGCTATATACAATGTAAATATAGTTAATTAGATATATAGTGTCGTCTATGATTGTTAATGTTCAATTTCAGTTTGATCTTGGTTATTATAACCGAGTCCTAAGATATTTCCCACATGTAGGTTGAGTTAACGGCGGTATTGGCTTAATAATATAAATTTTCTCATTCAGTAATAATACCTCAGAAGTTAATTCATAACCAAGTATCATAACCTGACCAAACCTAGTGCCTATTTTTTTACATTACATTATATTATAGTATTATAATTATTTGTTTAAAATTGTACTTGTTACAACGATTTCCGGTGGTGTTGTGTTTTACAAACCTTTCAGTCATAGGATAAACATGGTTCATTTTTTGGAGAAACTAGAGTATAGCGTCCTAAACTCAAAAAAGGAAAACTAGAGAAGTCCATCAAAAATACTTTATTATATAAAAGTAATACAGAATACGTTCAGAAAGAAAACAAAGAAAGAAATAAACATAAATGATTATTTTAACATATTAAATTGGAAATTTTGTTTAAATAAACAAATACAGTTTTGATAAACTTTTTTTAAAATAATTTTATACAAAATATTAATTAATTACATCTTGGTCGGCTGGCAGACCACGTCCAGAAGCATTTCAGAACATATTAGTAACAATTAATGAACAATATAATGTTTGACACGTTTTTCTCTATTCATGAGATTATTCTGTATCACTTTTTCTTAATTAATAATTTTTAATGGACTTCTTTATTTTTACCAATTTATTACAATTTTAAGACGCTAAACTCCAGTTTCGCCTATTTTTAAATTGATACTTAATTTTTAATTTTTTAAAATTTAATACTTAGTTTTGTGTCCTGGATAATGGCTTTACTTAACATATTTACCACTACAGGCATGACTTATCAACCTCTCATTTCCTAGGCCTGTGTTATAAGTACAAGTATAACTTTGTGGAATTCCTTCATTTTCTTTCACTTTTGGTATTGGTCTACTTTTGGCTGGTTTTCTTGAGTTTTTCTAGGAAGTT
>JAUZND010088683.1:0-15358 GCA_034780555.1 Coelogynopora nodosa
ACCCCCCCTCTGTGCGTACGTAATACTTGAATGGCCCCTATGTATATAAAATGCTCACAAAAAATTAATTATCATTCGTTGCATATATGTCCATGAAGAATATGACATATTCTTTTCTTGCCATAAAAAATAGACTGATCGTTATAAAAATAACTTCGTGGACTAGTTTATATTACAAGAAAATAAATAATTACATATCTTTGACATGATATCTGAATAATCTCATTGCCTCTTATTACATTGATAAAAAATAAATAGGCTATACAAAGTAAAGACTTTGAAACATAGTGACATATCATTTTGATGGCATTTCCATTGTTTGAACATAAGAACCAAACACGAATTTGATTGGGACGGAATGCTTGACGACATCAACGACTGCGTTTTTAGTTAGTTTTTAGTTGAGCATGGAATTAAAAAAAATTGAAAAGCAAGAAACCTTAATTTAAGCTGTTAGCTCTGTAACTGAATAATTTACCTCTAAATTAAACCTCTCAATTCAAAAATGACATCTGTAACTATATGCGGACGTCACAACCTTTTCATTCCGCCAAAAAACATTCATACATTTAAAGACGTAAAGAAAATAAAAAGAAATTGTATTTAGTAAGCTGATCTAGAACTATATGGAAGACGCTCTACAAATCCCTAATATGGAGAGAATACCAGATATAAACATATATAGCATCTCAGATTAGAAACGCTGATTAAGATCCTGAAAAGGAACAAAACACAATTATGCTAATCAGGTTGTCATATCCCTAGTACTCAGGTTGACGTTATGGAAGACAGAAACCGCCGTTGTAGCTTCGTCCAAAAAGAATTAATTATGGATATTGAGTAATTATTCCAAACTGAATTGATCGGGTTGAACGAGAACTTTTCCTGCAGATTATAGCAACAAGTGCAAAGTAGGTTTTTGCAAACAGCAAAATATTGCCTGCAACTTTAGGGCGAGGAACCACTGATTTGTCAGGACTTCATTGTTAGAATGTACCACATAAGGACAGGCCTAATTTTTTGTCATTATATGATATGTAGCTTAAATCACCTATCTCTGTACCTATTCATTTTATTCTATAGCCTTGTATCAGTCTCCTTAAACGTAACTTATATACCGTACTTTTACGTTTGGGATTCCTCTGACTATGTAAGGCATAGAATATCAGTATATATTGTAACTTTTTGCGTTTTTCAGTTTGAAAGCCCATTTATTATTTTACAAAATATGGCGATAACAATGCTTACATTACATCAAATTCAATATTTTGACTAAACTAAAAACGATGCCAATTTACGAAAATCTAACCCTCACTTATAATATGTAGTCCATACGAATAATACGACTAATTAGCTATACATCATAAGAAGTATAATATTAAATAGTATATAATATAGTATAGAAGGTTTTTGTACAATAACCTCAAAAATAAATATCATTGCGTAAAGGGTATTTATATAATTTTACATAATGTGGTATTTCTAATTAAAAAGGCAATTTTATTTAAAATACAATAAGTTCATTACAAAAGAGTATGACGACACGAAAATACACAAATCCAACAATACAAGGTGCTAGATACAAAATACACATTATCATTAATAAAATAAATAATGAAAATAGTTAAATACCAAAAGAGTATCACAATAAATCTGTCTGTTTAAATATTAAGACGTCATGATTAATATTACTGATCTGTAATATTGAAAGACAATATAGTTGCTGGTCAATAATTATTAGTTTCAAATTAAAAATTTGTTAATAGTAATGTTGTAAAGAATTTAGTAGAATAACAAGGCCAATTTTGAAATATTCATTTCATGAAATGGAAACAAACAAATGCAAAATTTTCAGGGACGGTGCGAAATTTATTTTTAAACCATAAATAAAAAACTATTTAATTAAAATACCATTTATTCTATACATAACAATATTTTATGTAATACATAATTTTTTTAATTTAACGCCGAGGCAGATAGCGAAAACCACTCATAGAATACTATCAATATAACATATTGGGAATACTGTATTAGTTGAGTATAGGTATATAATTATTATTTTACTGTTTATTGTATGATTTTGTTCGTTTTAATTCGCGTTTTAGAAGTAGATTGAGCTAAATAGATTCGCGTTAATATACTTTACTGAACACCCATTTTATTTAAATAATTGTACAATATTATACACGTTATACACTACCATAATACAATATAATACATATAATACAATACTTATAAAATAATATTTAGACCTATGAATTCGATGTTTTCTTTACTATATTTCAATAATCAAAATTAAATTACACTTTTTTTAATATCGTACATTTAGCATATTTACAAAGAAAGAAATTTGATTTTGAAAAGGCCATTTTATGTTATTTAAATATATATAATTTTCAGGAATTCGATGCTGTATACGCCTACAATTTTATCGTTTAAATTTTAAATATAAATTTTGATAGATAATATAACAATTTAAAAAAATAAATTTTGATGAAATAATAAAATAAACATAATATGATGTATATTGCAGAATCCAACAGAATGGAATCCAAGAGAGGACACTGTTTGTTATTGAATGAGACAGATTGTACTTTCTCTTTTCTTGTCCTGAGATTCCATGACTTGTTGACTCATTCGACTGAGCTCGTCCTGAACTTTCAATAGTTGAGACTGAAGAGAGAAGATATCACAGTTGTTAATGGTTTGTATAGAAGATCTAAAATAAAGTATTGTTTTCAAAATTATTGTCAATTATTAAAGTATTTTTTATCTACTAAAACTACCAACTCCATGATTATTACAAAGATGTACTATTATTACTATTACTATTATTATATCTCATATCAAATATAAATTAACTCAACCGAGTTAATTTTGTATAAAAGGATATGTATGAATCAGTTGACCACATCTGACTTTTTATATAATTTCAAATTTTGCAGTAATTTAGCAATTATTGCTTAAACTACCAGTAAATATATATATATTAAAATGGGCTAAGTGGAAGGTTACGAAGTAATTCTGAGCAAATTCCTTGTAGAAAGATATTATTCGAACAATATTTACGATGCGAAATACCTTCTAAATATATTTAAATATGTGAAACAAATTCCACAGTATAGACCAAAAACCTAATTTTATTCATTTTTATATTATTACTATAAATGAAAGAATTTACATTATATTCTCACATCGTAAAGTATTTCATATACTATTAAAAAATGAAGTAGGTTCTTATTTTTATTATAGCTAAATACTTCTTTGATAACAACAAATAAAGTATGCAAATTATTAAAATTCGAGTTTAATTTAGCCTACTTTGGAATTTAATGTTAAAATAGGTTAAAATAAATATTAAAAGGTAACTCAAATTATAATGATTTAAGTTTAATAACATTTGTCCAATTTTCGAATACAGAAAGCAGTGAATAAAATCGGTACGTCATGAGCGGATTAGTTTCTCTTTTATGATCGTTATAAAAATGTATTATGTGGCTCACGGAAAATAAATATTAATCACTAATTAAACGGTTAAAAGCTTATACATCTAAAATTTAGCTTAGATAATTCAATACGTAGTACTATATAGCTAGTTACTCGTTTCCAACTTTTTTTTACAATTGTTATTTTAATAGACTAATAAAAATAAACATTGAAATATGATATTTCCTATAAAAAAAAACAAAAGGTCGATTACTATGTTGAACAAATAGTTAAATTTGGTGAGTTTGTCAGAATACTACAGAAATGAAAGAATCAAATTTATTGATTTTTTATCAAAACACAAATTGTAAAAAATTCGAAAACAAGATTCCGAAAGTATAATAAAACTAATATCATAAGTAGAAGTATTACAGTATAAGAATAACAGTATTGTGTTGTCGAATTAATTAATAACAAAACTTGTACTTTACATAAAAATGTCAATATTAACCCATATAATGGTATCGTCCTCTTTAGTCAAACCACAATATAGTTAAGGTGAACTTTCTGATAATTATTATATGAAAAAATGTGATTTGCGTTTATATGATTCAATTTGTTTTTAATAGTAAATTAAAAAGAAGTATATCTACTTTTACTTTTAACTTTATCATCAATAAAATGCCTTACATCGCTCGAATTGATCTGAAACAAAAAAGGGTTGTTTGCTCCAAAACAATTCCAAACACAAATACATTGATATAAATATGAATTGTTACCTGCAGCGTCTGTATGACAGCCTGATTGTCGGTGAACTGTTTGCTCTGTTGGTGCAGTTGACTCTTGAGGTCGTCAATCTCCCCAGCGAGTCTGGTCTCCCGACGGTCCGCTTCACTCTTCTCCCGGCGACTCGTCTCCTGATAAGCGCGCAGTCGCTGCTTCGTCTCCACCCGCTCTGCCTGGAGCAGCTCCACCTGACAACCAGCCAGGTATTAAAAGTGCGGTGGAGTGACAAGCTAGTTGGCCCCAGAGTGTATTTAGGACCGGGGGCATTATGTATGTACACCGCAGAAGTGTGCATACATTAGAGGGTTTACTGGTAATTCTTTCTACGTAGATAATTTAGATTTGGTATTGATGGAGTGTGTTAGTGGTTTATAAATAAAAAATATAGTTAAAATAATGAAATTTATAAGATAGAAATATTTTGAATAATTTTTTTGAATAATTAATTTTAAATAATTGATATAGTTACTCAAACATTCAGAAAATAAATTGTGGTGAACAAATATATACACGTGTGTGAGTAATAAATGTATATATTTAAAAAAAATTAAAAAATAAACTAATAATTATTTTAGCTATATATATATATTTTAATTATTCAAAACTATATAATTATGCAAAACATAAATGGAACAGAAATTATTGAAATTGTCAAATTAATAAATACTAAAGCGATAGCCTTGTCAAATGTTAGTTAGTTCTTTGGGACATCATTTAATTGCATAATGTTATTTACAAATGTTGTAATGTGTAGGGCAAACCATTGAACTCTACAGATGACACACATAATTAAAAAAATCTGTATACGCTTTATCTTTAGTTTTAGCTCTTTAAAATGCAATCAGCTGAGTTTAATACACAGTGTTACTCTCCCAAAAACGGTAACCCACCACTTCCTTCTCATGATCCTTGCTCCGCTTCGAGTGTCCTCTACCAACCGCCGAAGAGCTAACCGGCGACAGAGCAGACCTGGACGCTGCCGCCTCGCCCCCTCCTCGGGACGTTTCCCCCCGATCCCCCCCATGTCCCGCCCGGGACGAAGGGGCGAGAGTGGGGAATCCACCTGGCTGACTCGTCGATCCACTGGTCGTCTCAAGGTCGCTTGAACTCACCGTAGCTGAGAGGAGTAGCGGGTGTGAGAAGGGGAGGGGTTGTTGGAAAATGTATGTTGAAATCAAATTACAGGACTTCGTCAAGACTATAAAAGTTTCCAAAACATTGAAGTAAAGATTATATAAATTAAGTAAACTCAGCTAATATTTTCGACACTAAGCTAAACGTACTACTCATTTCGCAACAAGTAGTAAAATTTCACATTATAAATAATTAAATTACCAATTTTCCAAACAAGGTTATAAAATAACCATAGAACACGCGCAGCTTTTATACATTTAAAAATGTATAAAATTACATGCATACAGTTCAAATTCTAGTATAATTAAAATAATGCAGTCGTTTCAAACTGCATGTATGTAGGGATGCAGATAAATAACGTCGTTTGGAGAATAAATTTGATTGTATTTGCAGCTTATAAACGCTGCCTTATAAACCCTGCCGACGTTTGCAATTCTACTGTGGAAACATTACCTACAAAAAATTACATACCTTGTAATCAAATAATAATTTAAATGTTATATATGCAAATGATGCAAAAACAATAGCATATAAAAAAAAATTTCTTGTTGAAAACATTTAAGAAACAATATAGGGGCCATCCATAAATATCGATACGCAAAAAGGGGGGAGGGGGGGGGGTCTGTCGAATCGATATTTATGGATGGCCCCATAAATGAAAAGTTGTTGATAAAATATAAATTAAAATAGTAAAACGGAGTATATAAAACATAAACAATTTTCCTATTCTTTTCCAATTCTTGAAATCTAATTTTAAAATACAAACAAAACTTTTTCGGAAAACGCACCATGATGAGAGGCCATCGCTGGTGTCAATGACTGAAGTGGGCGTCGAGGCAGCGGTATCACTCTGGCCGTTGTCTTCTCGGTGGGCCGGACAGTCGCGGAGTTGGCGACGGTGGTACCGACGGCGGTATACGCCTCCGGTGCAGCAGAGGAGGGAGGAGGGGGTCCCCCGCCCCCCTGGCTGCTGCTACCGGCAGAGGTGGTGGAGATGGTGGTGGCAGTGGTGCTGGTGGAGACCGGCCTGGCGAGGGCTCTGTTGAACACAGAGGCGTCCTCGTACTCCTGCCTGATCCAGAAGGGAACCTGCGTACGATTGTATTTAGTGTTGTATAATGCGTGGGTTTACTATTGTGTCATATTAATATTGTAACATGTAGGATAGATATATTCGGAACAGATTGCGGTGTAATACAGGGTATGTACAAACCAGACATCGAACAATTGGAAGGTTTTTCGAGAATGAGAATCTATTTTGTGTTGTATGATTTAATCGAATATTAATAAAGGATATAATTATATATTTATTTGATAATTAATATGAATTATTTAAAATATTAACAGTTATTATTACTATTTAAATCTTAACAGTGGCTAATAATATTATTTTTCAATGAGCCAGCGCTCAATAATTAAACAAAATTTTACTAATAAAATAAGTATTGCATTCACTAATTTTATGATTTTATACTAAAACATGAAATTACAAATTCAATATTTTAGGATAATTTACATTATGACAATTAAGTTAATTTGTTAAATTTGTAAAACAGAACCGCACTACTACACAGAGTGCAAAGTTGAGCTGAGGAGTTCTTTATTGAAATCAACTCCCTGAATATATCTAACAGATGTGATATGATAATGTACAATTCGCAGAGTTTGAAAGGTTTCGGCACTCAGGTAAGTTATCCCTTTCAACACAGGCCAAACCATGCGAGAGCAGAAAATATGTGAAACAACCTTCCGAAGATTGCGATAAGATGATTTGTTCAAGGGGGACTCGAGAAGGGAATCCAACCTGTCTTCTTTATCGGCAGGTTTGAAATGTACAAAACGGTCTCAGTTTAGGGAAACTTTATCATGAAGGAACTCATGAAAAATGGTTGCAGAAGAATCGCATCCAGCCTTGCCCATTCACATTCTTGTTATTGATCAACTTCAAGAAAATATTACAACTTAACTTAATATTGCATGATTCTGAGTCATAAGTAATCGTGTGTGGATTCAAAGAAGATAAATCTGTCATGATCGCAGAATCTTTAACAGAATCAGAGACCACATTTTTAAAAAATTTCAAGTTTTGTCAAAAGAGTGTTCTTATCTCGATTTTTTCATGAAATTCTAGGGTTTTCGAGGATCCATGCGAACCCTGGTAAAAATGGAAAATTATTGTTATGGATGTAAATTAACGCTATAATGACTAAACTAATCTCACTAATGTAATGAAATAAAACATTTAAAGTAAATAAACCCTCGGCTGCAGAGAGTTGATTAAGTGGTGTCCCCAAACAAGCTTTGTAATTATGTCACATTGTCTAAATTACTTACTGATCTCATTTTTTTAAAGTTCAGCATTTCATTTTGCATTATTAAGAATACTTTATTAAGGATTATCAAAGAAAATTAAGACACAAGCCTTTTTCTATTTATGAAATATATATGTTTTTCATAGAAAGCAATACGTAGCGATAAAAATTATACTATACTGAATAATATTTTGGGTACATAAAATATGCTGAACAAAATGTTTTTCGAAATTTACAATCCTTATTATGACAACATGAAAAAAGGATTTTTCTAATTAAAAATCATAAGTAGCAAATCTATTCTGTATATTTTGACATCTTTCAGAAATGGAACCATAGAAACTCGTACTACTCACTGGCCTATTGCAAAGTGAAGTGTTATTTTGCTGGAATCTTTTTAGAATGAATATGTATATACTGACTGACCTTTTCTGTTGCGGCCATTGCGTCGGTTTCAGACGCCTCGTCAGATGCATCGTCAGTCTCTGGACAGATGTTGGCCGGATGTGGCTGATCCTTTGGAAGACTCTCCGTCGTGATGAGACTCTTACCCAGGGGCGCTCGATGTCTGACATGTGGAGGACCATTTTAATGTTATGTTGAAGGAAACTATGGCATTACCATTTACATAGATTAACTAAATTATTAAATAATAATAATTAATATATAAACGTATATTTAGTTTTTTTTCATAGTTGCTTCAGAATATAGGTATACACCATGCTTGTAATAAACAATATAAAAACACTACAACAGTATAAAAAATCATTGTATTTTGAGATTTTAAATGAACTGTCGTAGTAATCACTTCACACTCCACATAAATATTTAAATAAGGCAATTAACGATATTATCAAAATTATCCAAATTATCCAAATGGCCTCTCTTAAACAATATTAAAAATCAGATAAATGTAATACATGGTTTTACGTTCATATTAAGAGGCCGCAATATTCGACCTACTCAATATATTGCCTTCGTCTATCCAATTTCTGACTATTTTGTATATATTTGCAATTTAAATGATACTATATGCTAACTGGGACATTCTAGATAACTATGATATTAGGTAAGCTTACTATCGCCCATATTACAATACAATACAACCATGGGTATTTAATGATACTGTTAGGCTCAAATATAAATAAAATCTAGAATATCTTAGTCATTGGTTACGATTTATAGACATTTTATTCAACTATTTATCTATTATGTGAATAAACAAATTTTCGCTAAATTAAAGAAATAAGAATAATAAATAATTTCAGAATTAAAAAATAATAATTTGAGTAAAAATTTTGTATAATATGTTAATGATCATTTTAGAGACATTATCTATTGGCTAATATTTGAATTTCAAAGGATCATGCACCTGTCAAGTAGTGAAATTATTAAATATATCTATTTAATGCACACACCTAGCTTCGCCGCCATAAAAATCGAGCTACAGAATAGATTAAAGTCAAAACCCGTTACTTATTAAAAATAGAAATACTACAACCAAATAAACTGTAAACAAATTCGTATTTTTGAAAGTCTTGTCTTTTTAAGATTTCCGATCATACAAGATAAACTAAAAAACATTGCCATATATAATAAATATCAACCTATTCAGTTAAAATTAATTTTAAAAAGCCAACCAATTAACGAGTGGATGATGTGATCTACCTAGTGGGCGCCTTCCTTGAGCGTCTCTTGGGTGGAGGGGCTGTAGTCTCCACCTGAACAAGCAGGTTCTCATTGTAGCAGCAGACATTAGTCAAAGTTACCAGTTCTTTCTCTCCACACCCGCCAGGTACGTTTGAGTTGTTCAGCCTGAGAGAACAGAAATTATATTGAAATTATTGTTTTAAAGCAATAATAATATAAGTTGATGCAAAGAACAATAATTAAAAAATACCTAGAAACAAAATATAACCGTAATACAGCTGACTAGCTAACTTAAAATCAATAAATCAATGTTCCTGGGGCTATAATACAACAATTGCAGCAAACTCCTACTTGAGAATATGGACGGGAATTGGATGAATCTCGGTCGAGGAATCTCTGTCCGTTTCAATTGATTTGCTCGTCTCAAGTGTGGCCGTGCCCACTTTCACCTTGCCTTTCGGCATTGCTATGAGTCAGACAAACATGTGAATACAGTATAGTACGACTGGTGCATATTATCAATTATAGAAAATAATAATAGTAATAATAGGTCTATTACACATAGGCAAATATAAAAGTATAACTTATTATATTCAATTAAATTATATACAGTATTCAGCTTAAATCAATTAAATGCAGTATAAGACTATTCAATGTCGGACACACGACGAATGTATTTTTGTATATTCATTGCATAGTTACGAAAATTATTAAATATAGAAAATAAGATATTCGAAATAAGAAGTTCGATTTGCTTCATGAGATAATTTAAAAAATAGAATATAAAAAGGTAAGTACAAAATTGACAAACTTGTAGAAATACTACAAACTAACACATTTATGCGAAATAATATGCAAACATTCTAAATTTCCAGATACGTATCAGGTAAACTAAACCTCATATAAAATGTCAAACTACGTCATACTACAAAATAATGACAAGCTAAATTTTCATAATTCTTGAAAGAAACCAAACATAACGCCACATACACTTTGTTTAAATTACACCAAAATATATATATATATAACCGACTTGTACATTAATTTATTATATTACATTTAAAAAAATTAATTATACATGAACAAAATATAATAAAATGTAATAACCAAACAAAATGTACCAAGACATTATCGATTATGGCCGGAAATTATCTCTACATTGTCATGTTTCTAGAGATCCACTACAGACTCAAATTTGTTATTCTCCAATGAAATTTATAATTTTTATTTATTAACTTTTTATAAATAACATATTACTTTGTAAAAAAATGCCCATGATGGGTTAACATTACATGCAAAGCATGTTGAACCGATGAGAATCAAAGTAGAACAGCGCGAAGCAATGCTCAAGTGCTATTTGAATATTCAGAAACCCTTCGAATTCATATAATATCAGTATATCTTCAAAATCATGAAATAGGGACCAGCAATATTCGGCTTACTTTCATCCGGCTCAGTTTCCGTGGTGCCAGTGTCGCTGAGTCTTCGAAGCACGGATCGCTCGCCCCAGAAGAAGAGTTCGTTATTGGCTGTGCTGGCCACAGTGAAACACTCGCCACACTGCGCCCGCTATCATCGTGTTCGTCAATAGGAAGAGGGGGTAAACATTATGTAGAAATGGTAACACATATTTGGCCTTCTCAAGTTCATTTTTAGACTGTATTCAATTCAGTAATTATTTGTTATGATCTAGTATTGCAAATAGTGATATATTTTGTCGGAAAATTATGCAGACAAAAGGTATTTTTTAATACGGAAAATTTAAGTTGAAAAACATAAGAAAATAATATTTGTATTTGGTCTGGCAGTAAGAAAATTACTTCCATCATAGAAAAGATAATTATTTATAACTAATAATTTAAAACAATATTATTTAATAATATATATATTCCTTTTATATGATCATAATTATACAATAATTAATAATTGCATTGATAGTATCAACTTTTTATCGCACAACAAATTCGGAAATTAACGGACATTAATTAATCATTGCATTTAGTAAAGTCTGTTTAGTTACTATTAACTAAATTAATAATTATTAGTTACTAGTAACTATTTGCCAATGTCTTCATTAATTTATAAAACATCGAATTAACAAAAACAAGTATTTCATCTGGAATATTTAGTAGTATGATGGTAAATCTAAACAAACGACAATTCGGTTTAATAATCTAAAAAAAAGAAATATACAAACATTTAACAGCATCGAAAAGAGATAGGGTAATTGTGAATAAATTATAATTAAAAATACAATATAAATTAACATATAATCAAAATAACAAAAATTACACGTTAAGATATTATCCTTCTGTAAAAATATATAAGAAAGATGATTAAAAATATGGTAAAACATGAGTTGCCGGTATTATTTATAAATATAGACAATGTGCCTTTTTACTAGAATTTATTTATTTTCCCCAAAATTCAGTTTTTACATGTTTTTCCCGCGGTTACAAACACCCCCATTTTCCGCTCTTGTATAGTAAAAAAGTAGAACACATAAAAAAGATTAAAAACCTATAATCATTTGGTTTATATTCAAATTAATTTGATTGTAATCGAGATAATGCAATAGACACAAATGAAATGTGATCATTAATCTGAAAAGGTACAAATAATATAGAGAGCTTTCATTTTTTGGACTTCAGTAATAGTATCAAATGGTCATTGTAATATAATTTTACTTAAAAAACTGTTTGATATTAAATAACATAAAATTAAAATTAGTACTTGCAACAATATTACAACTTGCATTCAAGTAAGCTAAATTTAAGTTAATTTTACTGAACTAAATAACAAAAAAATTCACTTAAAAAATTATAAATAATACGGAATTTCAACGGGGCATAATAATAAATAAATTTACCAAAAGTTGAAATAATATTTTAATAGAAATGTTTTAAACTATAAAAGTAAATTCATGTTTAATATAATCATACAATTTAGTATACAATTTACATACAATAATGCAAAGTTATAATTTTCTCAATAAAATGTACACATACAACCGCATAAAAGGGAGGCAGCAAGGTGTATGCAAGCCACTCACCGTGACCGTACTATGACGCAGATTCTTGACCTCCACGGTCACGTTCTGCATCTTCGTGCTACCTAGACCGAGCTGTCCCCGGTTGTTCCGGCCGAATGCGATGAGCAGGCCGGGGTCCACGACAACGGCCGAGTGTCGGGGGCCCATGGCGATCTGCACGACACGGTGGCGAGAGAGGGCCTTCACCGACGTGAACGTGTGCACCCCGGGGACGTCGGGGCTGGTAAACATGTGTTTCATCGCCATCAGAAAGCCCTGGGAATGGTGCGAGGGAGTGGGTGGGGTGGGGATCAGCACATGGTGGATAATAGGCTGGCTAACTAACTTAGGCGACGAATATTTGTAGGCACACTTTCCAACCTTTTCTCCTTTCCACCTCCCCCAAACTTGTCCATGATTGTTATGCCCCGTTAATGAGTTTAGCACAGTACCGATCAAAAGAATAAAAGACGATTTTTAATATTGTTATTAAACATGTCCCATCCCAAAAAATGGTTTTTGGTAAATTAATATATCATTGATAATTTATCCAAATATTTATATTTATAGCTGAAAACGGTGATAAAAACGGATTTTATAATAAAAAATAATAAATGCGTTACCTTATGCACAAAGATTCAATTTCCACTATTATCCAAAATTAAACTTCTAGTCACATTTTTCTAATCAGAGGAGATATAATCACGTAAATAACAATTATAAAAAGAAAATCTAAAATAGAGGTAGGTGAATATATTTTAATTCATAATTGTATACATACAGAATATGCTATAAGATCATATTTTTAAGACCACTTTATATTTTTACTCTCACTATATTTACTCATGTCAAAAGTTAGACATTTTATCTACTAACATTCACACTGTAATCTTGATAAATCCATTGCTTAAGTCTAAGTGTTGCTCAATACCACTTAACGACACATATTAATTATATATTGAGCAACATGAAATCACATCAATTTATATAATAATATGCCAAATAAAAAGTCATTTTGAAATTATTAAATGTTATTACATTTATCGAAATACTATAGAATATTATACAATTATTAGCAAATATAATATGTATTACATATTATGTGCAAATATTGTTGGCAAAATTCGATAAGTCTTAAAATATTTACAAAAATATAAATATTAGCATAAAAAAGTTATAAATAAAAAAAAATTTTTTACTGGCAGCCACATTAAAATTGGTCGTCAACTAAAAATGTCCGCGCAATCAACCAATTTTCATATACCCCCCCCCATTTCGGGAAGAGTTCTAGGGTTGACCACGGCCCAAACCCACACGCACGTGAACACACAGCATCACAACACAGGGTAGCCAGCGGCCTTACCTGTCTCAGGTTGAGTCCTAGCTTGTTATCCGCATTGTTCCCGGTGGCAAACACCGCTCCCGCATCTGTCAACAGCATGGTGGCATCCCGGCTGGCCACAGCCCCACGGATCACTACGGGTTCTCGGATGGTGACCAACGTCGGCTCACAGTGGTTCTCCTCGTTGCCAAGGCCGGTGCGGCCGCCACCCCCATGGCCCCAGGTGTAGACGGCGCCCTCTGAGCTGACGGCCACTGCGTGTTCACTGCCCGCCGCCAGACACACCTATATGCGCCGTGTGTTATAGATATTGTTGTTATGTTCAATATGGTGTCTTTCAGAAAATTCTGTATATTTTCCAGATTAATTTAAGAATGTACATCATAACCGGATAGCCGATATATCGGTTTATTAATTTATAATGCATCTCTAGAGGCATCTAATATCATTATTGTTAACTAAATGTTACACGAAATTATTTGACGTTTATACAGTGTAAAGTATGGATTTTCAAGAATATCATTTTAAATTTAAAAAATATAATAAAATTAATTTCTTATTATAAAAGTTCATTAGCTGAACGTCTGTAAAAATTCTAAAATTATAGAAAATGATGTAATTGTAGTTCTTTTAAAAATCAATAATGAACATTTGGTTATATACTATGTATTATAAACTTTAATATCCAAACACAAAAGCTCACAATTAACTTAAAATTACGCCAAAAAATTCACTAACAAAAACTAACTCACAATTTTTTTTAGTCTACTAAAACATTTCAAAACCGACAGAAAAATGATAATATTGGCGCTTCTATAATAGTACTCGTTTAAATATTTCATATTATAATATCCCTATTTTAAAAATATTATACGTTTTACATATTATAAGACTTTACATTAGTTTAACTTTAGAATTTGCTAAAAGTTTTGTGAAAATGTATTATATTGGGTTTGCGTCAGAAGAAACAACGCTTGCCGGCTGCTTATTTATTTTGTTCATAATGAATAAAATACAGTTTTGCAATTTTAAAGTCATGAAATGTATAATAAAAAATTAAAACCTTTTAAATTAATAATCATGAGTAAATCTTATTCTACACTTGTTCTATAAGATTTTCGACAACTTCAGAATTAAAATATTTATATCATTTTGTTGATCCTTTTTATTTAAAAAAATAATTTTAACTTTAAATTTTGCCGTTTGTTGAATTTGAATATTTTGTGTCTACTGCATTTCAGCTATAAGTAAGATTTGTTAAAGAATGTCTAAGGAATTTTTTTTATATAAATAAAAAGCTTATTTAGACTAAAGCGTACACACATAAAATGAATTATGTCATTAATATAACAGTTTTTTCTGCAAAAATAAAATGTTGACATAAATGTTGACACTATCACATCGCTCATGTATATTTTTCAAATATTAGTTACAAAATATTCCTATGTTTAAAAATAAGCGATATACTTTTTTACGAACTGTTGTATCCATAAAAGGTTAAAATAAGACTTATCCTTATATTGTACGACAGGTTGCGAAAAAGCAGATCGCTTATTTAAAACAAATACATTTTTGATCAAAAATAAACATTATCTGTTATCTGTTGCCGCCGAGTCGAGGCCGACTCTTGGCGACTCTCCAGCACAATTGTCTCCAATCAGAACGTTGTGTGGCAGT
>JAUZND010088694.1:0-15357 GCA_034780555.1 Coelogynopora nodosa
TATTTCTGATTTATTTCTTTTCTTTCTATCTGGTGAGCTGATTTTGCCTGATTGATGGTTCCAATCAATTTTATATACGTAAACGAATTACTTAGTTTTTCTTCTTGACAAATATTTTATTTACTTTCATTAAAAGCATGAGAGTTTGAAAATTTTTATTGTGGTTGATACACTTTCTGATTAACCTTTCTGTTCACAACACATTAAATAGTAATTACGGCCACATACTATTTGTAATGTAATTGCAGACTGTATTCCAACATGTTTTTGGGGTTAAAATAAGAAGTAAAGCGCATATGTATTGTTCTGTTGAATATTGGTTAAATAATAATCTAATAATTTAGTGTTATTAATACATACGTGCAGTTTACCTTTAGTAGATGTAGTTGTGTTAAAACATCTACTTTTCTAACATGCTTGATATATATATTTTAAAGTGCTTGATATTATGCCACGTAAGATCACAGGAAACTAATTCAAGTCCGTTGCAATATCAAGATCAAAATAATTTAACGATCAACACTTGATGAACTCGAGATAACCTTATAAAGATCATGATTAATTTATTTAAATTTCATGATAAGCATATGTTAAGTTGATGATAAACACTTGTTAAGTTTGGGATAAGAAAATAAAATAATAAAAGAATTTTAAAAGGAATACTGTGCTGGGTAAGGCTTTACATGAAAACTTATTTTCTAAACTTTATGATTACGTACATACAATAGTAGGACATTTCTTATAAACTTGCAATTTCCAGACTCTAATAAAATGAGTGACCATTTTTCTAAAACGTCCTGTTTAATATTCGTGACAAGAAAATATTAAATACAATCATATTAACATTTATTTTTATACGTCATGTAGATAGAAATAATTGATTAATAATTGATAAATAATTGATTAATTTTTTTAACTCGTTTTCTACAGTGTAGCTTCTCAGCGAGAATAGTTGATAGTTTCGTTTGTTAGTTGAAAGCGCGAACTTTGGCTATATTTTGCCTTATTTTCCGCACATATTTCCAAAATTTAAGCGCTGA
Organism: Coelogynopora nodosa; assembly: GCA_034780555.1. Taxonomy (NCBI): domain Eukaryota; kingdom Metazoa; phylum Platyhelminthes; order Proseriata; family Coelogynoporidae; genus Coelogynopora; species Coelogynopora nodosa. The sequence continues at coordinate 1,041 of JAUZND010088694.1, forward strand.
CTGTTACATACATTTAAACCATAGAACTTTAAAGTGTTTCCGATTATTTAATACATTAATTATTAGCATATCCAGGGCAATTATTTGTTACATTACGTAACATAACGAAATCAATTTCCGCGCGGACATGTGTGGAGAATTTAATTTGTTTGCAAGTTTTTCGTCTATACTTAGCTAAAAAGGTATAAACTTATTCATAGTTATTCTTATAACAGTAAACATAATGCAACGCTTACATTCAAAACATGTTTAGGTTTTCTATTAGAATAATAAATATGAATGGACACGTCAAGCCCATTTAGAAGATATACTACTCAATTAAAGAAGATTGTTGCCATTTGTCAAATCAAGAAATAATTGTCGACATTATGTTGAGAAGTGAAATAACTCCGTAAAGACCTTCGTTCTTTATCGTTCTGTAATATTATTTTAGGTTGTTTTAATCATTATTAAATTGAGATTATTAGTAAATAATACTTGGTTCAGTTCAGGGGATACAGTGGCGTCTTTGCCATTATTATTGTTGCCAAGATTTGATTGACCCTATGGCGTCTTCTAATCCATGTTTTTTATATTTTAGTACTTCTGGCGTCGGCTTCTATCATCCAATATATTATGGAATGGGGGGGGATACATATTGAATGATTAATAGATAAAAATAAAATAAGACAACATTTGCTAGTAAATGGATAGCACTGAGTGCATGCAAGAGATCCCCACTATTAATAATACATTTCTTATATAGCCAAACTTTTAGATTCATCCATTTTTATCGTTTATATAGATATTTTCCGAGATTTGATTGCACCAATAATGGGTCAATGAAGTGTACATATTATTTTTTTTTATAAGGTTTACATTTGAATGATGTCAAACAATGGGTGCATACATTACGTAAATAACCTTCAAAATATTGTTATATATAAAAAATGATCACAAAGCATAGAAAATATATAATTATAAGAAATCTGCATAATCAACAACGATAGGAGGCTTTGAATCATAATTGATGCGATGATATTATTTCTGTTTACTGCACAAAGTGCTTTATAATTTAATTCTATCACTTTTTCTAATAATTATTTATCACCCAATTCATTAAACCTCTCTCGTTTTGGTCACTGCGTGTTTATTATGTTATAGCGAAGAAAGCGTTGACGTTTAGAGCAATCCTCTCTGTTATTGTTATGCGATTACAATGTAATATTACTTATGTATGTATGGTAAATAAAACTTATTATTGGAGACATGCCTGCAAGTATGATTATCTAACTGGACGTTTACTTATCCTCACTTTTCAATGTGCTTTAAGCTCGGTTAATTGAAACGAAATTTGTCATTTATGTGCTGAAAGTTCTCTTGAAGAAATGAATATTTTCGTAAGCGCCTTGTAGTGTTTATTGGCTTAAATGTTTGTGTTGATATTATTTATTTCGTATTAATATTTTAAAATACATTTGGATTTTATTGCTAATTTAAATGAATAAAATTTTTTAAAAAATGTTACTTGGTACGATTGAAAAATCTTTTCAAATGTTAAAATAATGTGATTAATACAATAGGCACACGGATTGTACATTATAGTGTTAATCCACAATAAGATCCGCAATAAAATCCGCAAAGAAATATATAAACCAGTAAACTATTGATTTAATGGATAAAATCAAACATATTTTCACGTGATTCTTTCTCTAGATATATTTCACATACAGTAAACACGGTCAATATTCTTTTATTTATCTATTTAAAAAGAATCACATTAAAACTTTGCTCTTTCTTCTCTGCGTGCTTTCTGTAATTTGCGTTCTTCTTGTTACAAACAGTATCATTAATCAATTTGTATCAATGATGCTATGTAGCACTGTAGTGTTATTTTCTTGTACGTAAAGAAATCAAATCTGAAGAACGAGTTTCCGGTGAACACAGAATTAACAGGACCTAAAAAATCATGCCAATATTATTTTTATATTTTTATATTTTTATATTTCAAATTTTCTGCTAGTTGCTTATATCATACTTTATATTTTTGAAAGTTTACAGCAAAATACATTTTTCTAATTTTAATTAATTTAATCATAACATTTAAAACCGGAAGTAGTAATACGTCTGCATAGTAACAAGAATGTCCGTAATTGTTATGAACTGGTTGCTAAGTATAATGTTAAATTATTACCTGACACGTAAGTTATCAATTATCTGATAATTAATTCAATTTAACAGAAATAACAGTGAATTTAAATCATTCGAAAAACCGCCTTTACAATAAATTAAAATATTTTAAAAAACACAACAAATTTCAAACCATTATAAATTATTCAAAATGATCCTTAACATTTCATAATGCACATTATGATCCATTCTATTTGAAATAAAATGGTGAAAAAAAGTCTAAATATTAAATACTTTCATATATATCTAAGATTGATAGGTATATGTAACTATGACATAGGGCCGACATATAATAAAAAACAAATTACATATTTATAAATATCAACAATCCTTATTTTTACAAAATCTTCTCTTATTGAAATATATAAAAATACAACAAACCCAGTATCTCAAAAATCCATCTATCGGTTATTATCAATTTTGGTTTTTAAATACTAAAAAATGGTTAATAATGGTTAATAATGGTTAATAATGATTAATAATGGTTAATAATAGTTTAAAATGGTTACAAATGGTTAAATATGGTTGAAAATGATTAATAATGGTTAAAATGGTTAATAATGTTTAAAAAGGTTAATAATGGTTAAGGGTTAATAATGGTTAAAAATGGTTAATAATGGTTAATAATGATTACAAGTGGTTAAAAATGGTTAAAACGGTTAAAAATGAATAATAATGGTTAATAATGGTTACAAATGGTTAATAATGGTTACAAATGGTTAATAATGGTTACAAATGGTTAATAATGGTTGCAAATGGTTAATAATGGTTACAAATGGTTAATAATGGTTACAAATGGTTAATAATGGTTACAAATATTTAATAATGTTAAAAAATGGTTTAAAAAGGTTGAAACGGTTAAAAATGATTAAAAATGGTTAATAATGGTTACAAATGGTTAATAATGGTTAAAAATGGTTTAGAAAGATTAATAGTTGTTAATACTGGTTAATACTAGTCAATAATGATTAAAAATGGTTAATAATGGTTAATAATGGTTAATAATGGTTAATAATGGTTAATAATGGTTAATAATGGTTACAAATGGTTTGTAATGGTTAAAACAGTTAAAAATGATTAATGATGGTTAATAATGGTTAAAAATGGTTAATAATGGTTACAAATGGTTAATAATGGTTAAAAATGGTTTAAAAAGGTTAATAATTGTTAATAATGGTTAATAATAGTTTAAAATTGTTAAAAATAGTTAAAATGGTTAAAAATGGTTAAAAATGGTTACAACTGGTTAACAATGAGTGTGCAACTTTATCATGCTAAACTTTTTCTCGAAATCCCCAGAGAACAATACTGAACAAGGTAGACTAGACTATACTTAGTTGATGCGCTAAGCTGTTCATTAAATCATTCGTTATGGTTCATTATCTCATGACTCACTTATCTAATTCAACTCACCACTGTGTTCTTAATAAATGTAGAAGTTTGGATGTATCGAGAGTGCAGTTATAAAAGGTGACTTACGGTTTCCTGTCTGGAAATGTACATTGAAACGTTGTCAGAAACCTGTTAAACTGGTATAAATTGTTTTATTAGAATATGTATTTATTTTTGTATCAGCAATGTTATAAAAATGTGTCAAGTGGCAATTTTTTATTTCGTTCATATTTAAAGTATGTGTTATCCCTACAGAAGTTATCCCTACATCCCCCCAATAACAAAGGTTACATATTTGTTTTAAAATATTGTCAGTATTCAAAATCCTCTTTTTTATTAGGGAAAATGTAACCAATAGACTGTTGAAAAAAATTCTAGATGGCTTTCTCAACGAATATTGTCACGTTATGCAATATACGAAACGAAAAATATACGTACGAAAAATAGTTTTTTGCAACAAGAAAGGTGTTTTGTCATTTACAAAAGTAGGACATAGCTTTTACACTGAAATATGTATAGTTTTACAGGGAAATTTAGACATTGACTGTGTTGAAAATAAATGTACTAAATAAATATATAAACGTTTAGGATAAAATGGCCCTAGTTATTATAATAAGGGAATAGACTTTATAATAGAGACATTATCCATTAAAAATAAAGTATTATTCTTACAACGGCGGCAAAGCCATTACGATGAAAGCTTGGTTCATACGAAGATTTTGGTAGGCTCCTATTCCTACTATGAAAACGTGTCCTCATAAGAAAGAAATACGAATTATTAACAATTTTATTAGATGTAGTATGCGACTTACCTAATATAACAATAAAAACAGACAAAATGCGGAAAAACTACAAAAAGCAATTCATAATAATAATAGTGGCTTTATTTATTACACAAACATATAGGTGACATATGAAATTGAAGCTAAACTGAGCGAGCGGAGGAAATTCGTTTGAAAGTATATATTATATATATCTTTGTTTTTGTCTTTGTATATATATTGAGAAAATCATCTTGTTTCCCCGACAGATTAAAAGCCTTTGTGTGCCACAATAATCGATGATAGCCAAGCCAGAGAGTTTATTACCGTTTCTACTTGATTATGTATTCTATATGAGCAAGCACTAAATTACTGTATTAGGTCCATGTTTACTACCGTCCCCCTTTTACCCTTCAGATGGGAAGGATGCAGGACCGGTGAAAAGGATTCAAGATCGGGATGCTTCACCCCCCTCCCTCAGACCGACCAATCATGTGTGGATGTGCATGTCACTGAGTTTGTTCATTGTATCAACATCGCATTATTGAGCAGAAGCACTTGTGTACATACTTACCTGAAAATCACAAACTATTCAGTATTTTGTATTCAGGTGATCATCGAACAGATTACAAAATAATATCAAGATTGAATCAACTATTCTTCAGATATGTACATATTTTTATTTGTATGTTTTTGTTAATAGGCCTAATGTCATGCTATTTTTATGAGTAGTGTAATTTATTTAGTTTTTGCAAATATTAACTACAATTATTTATTATTTATTTTTGGTGTAAAACATTTAGGGCCTAAGACTAAATATAATAATGGTGTGTAATTTATTGTTAATAATATTAATGGTTTAAATTAACAATTATCAAATACGATAAACAAAAATTAATCGATTTAATTTTTTTTTAAAAACATTAAAAAATTTACAAACCGAAGCAACATGTAATATAATATTACCATGGCATTATTTCCTTCTTCTATAGTATACTATATAATGTTATTTTTGGTTTGTATATATATATATGTATCGAACAAAACTCGCACAAATATTAAGGTATTTGATAAACATTGGATCTATACAATATGCAAACATTATGTTTTTAAATAATCGAAGTTATGTGTTCTAGTTAAATTATTTTTACTTTATAAACTGGATATTGACTCGAAGAAGACTATATTTTACGTTGCCTTGTCTCCTTTTATAACATTATTTAGATGTTACAAACTCTTGAACATGTATCATATTAAATTACAGTCAACTACATCATTAAAATGTGAAAATGAGAACTGCATTGCTTTCGAAATCCTACATGAGATTAAGTTAAGTTTCACTTTTTTTTTCTTCTTCTTCAGATATTGTACAAAACGTCTTGATTTTTGTTCTATATAAAGCTTACTTCTCAAAACCTTTGCTAGATTCAACATTTAAGTTGCACTATATGTTGATAATGAATTTATAAATGTATAATTTTGTGACTGTTCCCAACACGTTGCAACTAAACTTTCCATAACTGTATATGTTAAAACTTGTGCACATTTTGATACAATACGCGATGATCAATTGATCGATTTTTGTGACGTATCCCACATTTTCTTGGTAGTATTTCTGTTTATGTTTCGAAAAACAAAATAGCACCCAATATACTGGATACCATATGTGTATACAAAACTATTTTGTTGGAAAAAGTACAAAATAAGTAAAATTTATTATATTTACTCAGAAATTAAAAGAATACTAAAACCTAGAAATTTATAAAATGCATAAAATAGGAAAAAAACATAATCATCGATTTATTCATCGTGGTATCCAGGGTGGATCATTCTTACAACTAAAAGATATGTTGGTTCAAATAAAAATCTCATTATATATATCATCCTCGACACATATAACATACTTCATTGTAATAAAAATCACGAAATGTATAACAATTAATAATGTCATTATTGTTCGACAATCAAGTCATCAAACAATATTGTTTATATCATTAGTTACTATAATGTTATTTATTGATTAGGGAAACTCGATAGTGTTAAGCCAACACAAACTCATGCGCATAATTCAATAAAAAAATTCATTGTTCCGTTGTTTAATCATTTATTGACATAATTATTGTAGTATTTTTTTTATTATTCATATGTTGTACAATAAATGTTTCTGAATATCTGTATATAATATTCAAAGTGTCGCAGACATACAAACTGACCATCAACTTCAGCATTTATGTAATTATAAGTATATTGCAAATATTATAACAATTAAATATATCATAATTAAATAATAAAATAGAGTTTTAAAAATCGTGCAGTTATTACAGGTGCATCCGTATCTTTTTTTTTTAAGAACTTTAAAATTAATCTAAAATTTATATTTTCGAAATTATTCTGCAAAAAATCAAATAACTATCGATCATTTACTGAATAATATAAGTTATACTACTTATGTCATCCTATCTAAACGACTTAATATAATCAATACATAATATGTATAATTACTATATATTCAATACTAAACCAACTTTGTTTGTTGTGCTGATCATAATTGTGTAAATTATTATAATATATATATAAACCATAAGATGGCATCCTTATATCTTCCGTAAATGACAATATTTCGTTAATAAAGATATTTTTCTCTACATAATTTGTACAGTTTTATTGTTACACATTTATTACTATCAACATTGACTTTTTAAGTGTGATATTATACGCATTTCCCATAATTGATACGTGTACTTCATTTCTTCTATTTAAATGACTTTGTGTTATATATAACGTGAACAAAGTAAGAAGACAGACAACAAGGACGTATCCATTATTTCGGTTTAGTTTTGGCAGCTGAAATTGTAAAGAGCCCAAATGACCGTGGCAACTTGAGACCTTATGTTTTTTGTACCACAAATACGCTGTATTATAGTCATTGATGAACTAAATTACTTGCGCAGGATGTGGTATACACTAGTTTCTTAAACTATACAACTAAGGACGATATAATGCCGACTGTCTCCAGCGTCATTTGAATGATTTGATTAAATATAATGCCGACTGTCTCTCAGCTTTATACAGTCAGAAAACGAGACATTTTATTTTTAGTATTACCTCCAACTTGGCGGTTTACCCCTCTAAACATGTCTATATATGAGACAGAGGATTATAGTGCACTCCTAAAAGTTAGGAAGATGGCTATTACCACACCACCTAAACCCCTATTCCCTGGATACGCCTTTGAAAACCGCATATTTTTTATATGTCATAAATTTTGTGTATCACACAAAAATGAAAAAAACCTTATATTGGTTTACTTGATTCTGTTTACTACGATACATCTCTGATATCTGTAAGTGTGTATGATACATGTATGATATCTATAAGTATGTATGATACATGTCTGATATCTATAAGTATGTATGATACATGTCTGATATCTATAAGTATGTATGATACATGTCTGATATCTATAAGTGTGTATGATACATGTCTGATATCTATAAGTATGTATGATACATGTCTTATATATATAAGTATGTATGATACATCTCTGATATCTATAAGTATGTATGATACATGTCTGATATCTATAAGTATGTATGATACTTTTAAAAAACAACGCAGCCAATTGACATATTTAACATATGTTAGGTTTGTATTTATATAGATTTTAACTTAAAAGTACAATACTATTTGCTTGTTTGCTAACAATGTGCTTGCTAAATACGGGTTACTAAAGCAAATAATTAATTTTACATGTCAACTTAGAATATACCCGTAACTAGATATAATCTGACCATAATTCGTATCAGAGATGTGTCAATTAGTTATCCATGAATCGAGTAACACATGTTTGATGTTATTCGCACCAAATTGATAAGATTCTATTAGCGTGATGGAAATCTACGTTGTATAAAATGCTTTCCTATATTTTTACTACCTCAAATGCTTTGAGCAATACATGATCGATATATTTAACAATCCATCAATCTGTCTGTCCTCTACATATACACACATTACAATGTCTTCACAAATATGCATATATTATTAAAAAAAATGTAAATGTCTGTTTCATCTTTGTTCTTGTTTTTCTCTTATTTGATTTAGGGGAAGGGTTATAATTAGGTTTTTTAATTCATTTTTTATTTATTTATAAATTTTATATATTGTCGTAATTATCTAGAGGAAGCATGACATTTTATTACAGGAGATCAACCTGGAAAAGGGACTCACAACTTTGATAGCAGCCTTTTCTTATCGAGAAAATTGTATATGTTCATTTTGATTGGATATTGAGCGCAGTTATAGACCAGAGCACCGTCTAACATTAATCTGAAATATATGTAGCTTATGTCATTATTCCTGAAAGTATCTATATAAACAAGAATAACAAGAAAATATAAACATTGCTTAAAATTATAAGTAAATTAATTATTGAAAATTAATAAAATAATAAAAAATAACTGATTTAAACCAAATTAAGATATTTCAAGTCTGATACCATAGTATGGCGGCGCCATATAAATAAAAGAGGTTTTATGTCAAAATGTCTACAACAAAATTTTGTTTCGCACTTCCAATTGTCAGCATTATCATGTAAGTTTAGGTTATATATTGCAGCCCTCACCCCCTCCCCCTCCGCCTCCATCTCCCCCTATCACAAGTACGTCTAGAGTTTAATTTTTATTTACATATGAATTAACCGTAGTTATAATTTTAATTAATAATCTGTAGTCCAAAAATTGTACATAATATGTTATATTATTAATAATAGAATAATATATTTGTAATGAAATTGTTATCGACTAAATGTTTAGAAGCATTTATTTAAAAATCACTCAAGTAAGTTGCAGCAGAGTCACACTTTTGTTTCCTGTTTTGAGACATTGTTTGGATATAAAAACCTTTTAGTTATGTTATCATTATTGAAAGATTTTCGTATAGTTATGTATAATTAATTTTAACTGTCAACATATCATAAACATACATATTATTATTGAAACAGATTGTTTGTACATCTAATCCACATATATGGTATATATAGTGTTTAGCTTTTGAACAAATCAGGTTTTATTGGAAAATATGTTTTTATCCATTATAACTGTAAATATATATTTAATATATATGTATATATGAATATAGTAATATTTATTACGTTTTTGGGTTAAATCTTACCAGGGAATTACACATATTTTTATATATGTGTTTTATATGTGAATTTAATTTAAAATTAGGAAAGTTTCACCCCAGATTTTTATAATTTTAGAAGATGATAACATTTTCATTTTGGCAAACGTTTGACATATTGAGCAATTGGAGGCATATATGTCTTGAAATATGACGTCATTGTTATCAATACATGCAATAATATGACGTCATTGTTATCAATACATGCAAGAATATGACGTCATTGTTATCAATACATGCAAGAATATGACGTCATTGTTATCAATACATTCAATAATATGACGTCATTGTTATCAATGCATGCGAGAATATGACGTCATTGTTATCAATACATGCAAGAATATGACGTCATTGTTATCAATACATGCGGGAATTTTTTTGTAAAAAAATTAATTTATATTATTATCACTTTTTGTCTAGTCTTTGAAAGTTTTAGCTAAATAGGATGTTCATTTTTTTCTACTCAAGATAGCGAAAGCTATTTTCCCTTTTCCACCGATATAATTCACGATATAGGCTGAACATTAAAGATGGCAGACAAGGTGGCGGTCAAAATAATACTAAAAAGAAATTGTTGGCAAATTATTTCATTATGTTTCAATGAATTGATTCTGTTGAGTCCTACGCAATAAAACCAAACTAAAAAGCCGAATACGCAAATTACAGATGATTATGAATAGGAATATAATTTTGTCACAATAAAATTAATTGTTAATAAATAATACACTTATATTGATTACTTTTTATTGAAGCGGTTAATTTCAAAGGGAGTTTTTTATTTCTTTTTTACACATATATATTTAATCGTGTATTTATTGCTATGCCTGATATGATATAATATATGACACAGGTGGTACTTTCAATGACGCTTGAGTGATGCATGTTAATTTATAATTATTATTTTTAAAGCCTTCTAAACGAACCTATGGGTTAAAATAGAATATTTCTATCGAAAAAGTATTTGATTCCAAAAAATAATGTTATATAACTTCAAAAATGTGTGTCTAGTGTTGAATTTGTTGACATTGTTTGTGCCGAATCCTTTTCGTAAAAATTTCCTTTTTTATATTTAACCATAATATTTCGAAGAAGATTATTGAATGAACAATATAATATGGAAAAAGCAGTATAATGAAGTCAAATATGAAAACAGTTTCTTACTAAATAAATAGACGAAATGTATTAAGTGCTAAATATGAAACTGCTCAACATTATTATTGTTTTGATTCTTATATATTTACAATCCTATCTTTATTAGAAAACAATGTACCTAATGTACCTAATGTACTTAATGTACCTAATGTACCTAATGTACTTAATGTACCTAATGTACCTAATGTACCTAATGAAAGGTAAATAATCAATAATAAGAAACAATTTAAAATTATATAAAAAAATACATTCTAAGTAGTGTTTGTTTTTTACAAAATGTATCAGAATTTATTGTTACTTATTATGTAAACATTTTATTATAAATTGTAACTTTTAGACGCGTCATTTAAATTATTGTTTTTATATTGTTTTTAAATATGGTAAAATGTAAATATAAACATTGAATATCTATTTAAAACACAATGTGTTATATAAATTAATGAATTTTGATGAAAAGTCACTAATCTAGCAAACTTTTTCTATGAAGGTTTCTTTACTGCGGTTAGTTAACACGCGTATATACACGCTTTTTCTATGTACAAACCATCCAATCAAACCTTTCGGCCCCTTCAACATCTTCATCACAGCCCCATTAACCCCACTCAACCCCAAAAAAAGGCCTTAATCCGCAATCATGTTTATCAGCCTCTTTTGTCATCCACTTCTACAGCTTCTACATCAGCTCACTCCTCGGCCCCCTCTCAGCCTTTTCTAAGCCTTCCATCAAACCCGCCTCGCTCAGCTCATTCTTTAACCCACCCTCAAATAGAGATAATGAAATGGAAATTGTGAAATGTAAACGTAAATGTATTTCACATGTTTCAAATATGATATTCTACTTTTTAAATGACACGTATTATGTTATATTAAATAAATATATTATTATTATGACGAATTTATTCTTCGGAGTGAAGTGCGATTCAATCGTAATATCTGATTCACGTTGGATTCATGTCATTTTCAGACACTACACTACAAAGTGAAGTCAGATTCAGTCATAATTGAAGTAGCAAAAAAAATAATAGGAAAATAATGTAACTGATAATTCAAAAAGGTTGAAAGCTCGTCTGAACTAAATATAAATATTTCCTATGCTAGCGTGAAAAATGATTCGAGTCATGACGTTTTGTTGTGTGAGAATTCTGTCATGTTATTATTTACATCATACTGGTTACAATACAATATTGATGTTCAATTCTTACTCGGACGGTAAATGTACTGATTTTTAACTAGAGTGAAAAAACTACGCCACATTGAATGCTACACTTGAAGGAAAAGCTGCAACGTATATGCTATGTAGTACATGCTATTCAGTACATGCTATGTAGTACATGCTACTTAGTATGAATCATCTTTTGTGGAATACATATTTATACTTTTATTATTTACTATTTTTATTAGAAAACTATTTTACGCATCATCTATTATTAATATTAATACTAGCAGAAATTGTTCAAGCGGCAACATCGATAATCATATAAAAAATCAAAAAGCCGAAACAACAATAACCGTTGCACAAATACGTAAAAATATGAAATGAACGATACAGTTATAGATTAAAAAATATATATATATAGTTATATAGTTTCATTTCAGCCGCCGTTTTCTGATACAAATCAAGCAGACTAACAAAATGAAAGCGGGTATGAATTAATACTTTTTATGACACTCTTTTGATTATGTTCTTCATCTGATATTTATCAGTGTTTTAAATCTACATATTTGCTACACTATTAGAAAACTATTGTAATAGAAATTTATATAATATATTACAAACAAGTTTACGGCATTTTAGACCTTTAAAGGTTATAAATATTATAAACTACATTCACAGACAAATGTCTCAGGTGATATTTTTTGCTCAACGAGTGCTGATGTCACTAAAATAATAAAAGATTCATAATTGAACGAAATATATTGACGAATTATTATTTAATTAAAAAAATGTTTGAAAAACTATCCTTTTAAAAATGTTACGGAGTTTTTAATAAGTTGAATATAAATAGTCTATTTTATTAGAAAAAGGCTGTCCCCATTGCCATCATAGCATTGTTAAAAGGTTGAAACATCCAAAGACTAGTATTCCATTATTTGACAAATTTTGAAGAAATTTCCATATTTTCCAAAGCGAATATAGACTCGTTTAGGGAGGTTGACGATCATGCAAATTTTAATAATTAAATAGAATTTTTACTACTTGGTGCTTATTACCATAAATAGATGTTTATATGGGTAATGTCATATAAATTAATGATACCTCGTATCTCGTACTTCATGTCATGAGATTTGCCACGTATTACTTCTAATCGACTGTCGTCTGTTTTTATCAATCATTTCATGAATTATAATTTATAAAAAGATCAAACATAATTAAGTATTAATACGTAAATCGAAGTATTCAATTGAAAGTTTGAACGTGTAAATTAAAATCAATAACCTACATTGAAATCTCTGTCCGATCGTTTAAAATTCAAGTAAAACATATATTTTAGGGACAGTACAGATTTCTGTTAATTTATAAATTGAAACAAATATATATTTTTAATATTATTCATGGCAAACATACCGTAACATATTGAAATATTTATTCCTAAATGTGGTAAAAATGGAGAAGTTAACTTTCTGTTACTTTGTGTAGAACTCTACACCATCTCAACAAGTGGAAAGGATAATACAGTTTGTTAAGTATTATCGCTTCTTTACTTTTCTTGATATTATTTTCTTTTCCTTTAAAAGGTACATAACTGGAAATATACCAAGCCTTCCCAATAATGAATATGTTCCAACCAAATAATAAATAAGTAATAAACATCTTCCAATTACTCCGACAATGCCTGTCAAATTTTTGTGAAAATTGGAAACCTTCATAAAACGTCACTACGACAGTGGATATTTGGGCAGATTCCTTAAATAGCTTCTTCGCAGATATTTGTCTAAATGCCACATTAAACGGAACAGAGTTGTCTCGTATTTTATGTCAAGTAGACATATGAGACAGTTATTTGTCTATTTACTGATGAGAAACACATTTTGGTTTATGTGTGATATCAATTTATTTAAAACAAAGTATGCTGAAACGTAGAGAAATTAAAATATTCTAAATAAATGCAGAAAATACTACCCGTTGCGGAATATTTTTCTTTTTCTTTCTATATCTATTTAATTATTCTATTTATATAGTTATTTTGATAAAGGTATATATATATATATGATGATAGGGCTACAATTGATGTAATATTTATATTTATAATTCACTTTACGATTGATGAAAACAATTGCATTACAATAACTAATAATAATTAATCACTGAAGTCATCACTCGTAATCAAAATTCCATAAAAATAAATATATTGAAACAGCAATCAAAGCAGATCGGATCTGGCAAGATAGATATATAGAATGACGGAATCAATTTAAAGGAATTATATACGAACCTATTTAGCAATAATAATGATATCTGTGAACACCTGTAAAACTTGCATCACTGTAGAACTTGTAGGGCTTGTAGGATTGTAGGATTGTAGGATTGTAGGATTATAGGATTGTAGGATTGTAGGATTGTAGGATTGTAGGATTATAGGATTGTAGGATTGTAGGATTGTAGGATTGTAGGATTGTAGGATTATAGGATTGTAGGATTGTAGGATTGTAGGATTGTAGGA
>JAUZND010088716.1:0-15356 GCA_034780555.1 Coelogynopora nodosa
CTTATTCTTTCCCAGTATTGATGATCTCATTTCCTCCTCACTGCTGATGTGTCTTATTCTTTCCCAGTATTGATGAGCTCATTTCCTCCTCACTGCTGATGTGCCTTATTCTTTCCCAGTATTGATGATCTCATTTCCTCCTCACTGCTGATGTGTCTTATTCTTTCCCAGTATTGATGAGCTCATTTCCTCCTCACTGCTGATGTGCCTTATTCTTTCCCAGTATTGATGAGCTCATTTCCTTCTCAATGTTGATGTCCCTTATTTTTTCTCAGTATTTGTTTTCATCTTCTTCATATTTATATTTTATCCTTTATACGACTGATAGGCCTTTTTCCTTCTGAATCCATACTGCAGACTTTGCTTTTCTTCTTCTGAGTACTAAATAGTTAATTTTCCTTGCTAAATTTATTCTTCATCGTGATGTTACTAATTGATATCTTCTTGATTTGAATATGTGTGATTTTTTTTCATTAAGAATATCAATATTTTTTTCAATATAGAAATGTTATTATATATTTTAATGACGACCTCACTAATTTTCATCTCTGTTCTAATATGTTTCACTCACTTGTATTTTTTTGTACTATAATGGCATGATAATTATACACAGAATTGATTATTGATATACCGTATAAACAAAAGTATACTTGACAGACAATGTAAAATTGTTTCACATATATATATATACATATAATAATTGATGTTTTCTCCTGCCAAACATTTCATTTGGTTTGCATATGATACACCTCTACGTAAATCTAGCAGTAACATCTCATTGTGGACTAAAATACATATGCACTTGTATTTTATTTAAGCCTATAATATACTCAGGAAAAGTGTAGTCTCATTTTGTCTCCTTTTTTAGAGAATGGCCACACTTCCAAAAATACTGGATATTCTGCCTCGCTACCAGTTTTATTGCATTTTGTTCATATCTAGAATTTTTCTACAATAATTGTCACAATATAATAACAAAACATTGGTGGTAACAAAATATTCTGTTTTTGGAAGACACAATATAACATGAATTATTTTAATATTAAATATTACTAATTTTCAAATTAAATATTTAAACACTTGAATAGAATACAATATAAAATTACTATCGAATAGCGAATGAGCTGAAAGAGTGCTGGTTTCAGTCTTTTATGAAAAGGACACCAATTTATTTTGAAAGGGTACTATATAACGGTACTTAATTCAAAATTAAAAAAGAAAATTTAAAGAAATTTATTGGTCCGACCAAGGTTGGAGTGGTTGGCCACGTTACGCGACAACTCAATTTAGTACAAATAAGTTCACTGTTCAGAATACAAATGGCTTATTCGCGTTAAAGAAATTTTTATTGTGGAGAATTTATATCATGCAGACCGACGCAATAAGTATATATTTACAATTTAGGTGGGCACACATATGTAACTATATAATACTTTGGTGTAATATAATATAAATATATTAAGATACATTGATATATTAAGATACATTAATATATATTAAGATACATTAATATATATTAAGATACATTAATATATATTAAGATACATTAATATACATTAAGATACATTAATATATATTAAGATACATTAATATATATTAAGATACATTAATTTATTCAGATACATTATTATATTAAGATATATACAATATTATACATTAAGATGGGTGTAATATAATACTCCCATCTTAATACAAGCATGTGGTCTAGTTACATAATAGTTACCTAATTATTGTTAAATATCATGCTATGAATCGTATCTATTACATGAACTCCCAAAATGAGCCAAAGAACAAGACATCGATGTAATAGCAATTCAGGAACATCGCAGAACACTCGACACTCCCAACAATGATTATCGACGTAGAGGCTGGATGGCAAGCACATCTCGCCAAAGCTCAATCTAGGGGACACTGTGGACGGTGCTGTGGGATTCTTACTCCCTTCAAGAAGGAACTCTACTCTAATATGATTCGAAACACAACATCCTCGACTGCCATCTATGTATGTACAACTAGTGTAGACAATCACCTTAACATAATGAACTGGTATATACCTGCCGAATGTGCAACTGATCTTCAAGAAATAAGCATCTGTGTTGACTTCATCTCTCAATTTCTAGAAGCTAAAGCGAACCGTGATGTAACGCTTATTACTACTGGCAATTTGAACGCCCATCTGCCACCCGATAGAATAACAATATAAAACAGACATTCTTATCAGCAGCATATGTCATGCTCAAATTGACATGATATCTGATTTCATTGTAAGATATGACCTTGTTGCAGCCAATAGGACTATGAGACAAAACGACGATCCCATCATAAGTGCCGACTTGACTATATACTTTAGCGCAAAAGTTGGATTGGAATCCTATGAATGTTCAGCGATCAGGACAGCTAATTGTATCATATCAAATCACGCTATTGTAATGCATTACTATTACTATGTACTACATTACTACTATGTAATGTAATACATTAATGTACACATTTAGCCTAAAGTTATTGAGACCAACCTATGACAGACAACCTGAATATGATTCTTACATGAAAACATGTAACCAGCGTCATCCTACCAAATAATTTAAGATCCTTATAAGTAGCTCGTGCTTGCGCAACGAACTTCTCCCATCGCGTCGCAATCAACCAGTCGCGTGCCATGAATACCAACATATTTTCGCATAAGAAATGAAATAATTATTGAAATGTCAGTACAGATTAGCTAAGACCACGAAGAAGGCCAAAAGCAACTTGTTTGTCGAATTATTGATATTATAGCAATATGGTAAAATCCCAACTTTTTCAAGCTTGTGTAGTGATGTTGTACAGCGCCGAAGCTCTGACTCGTATACGAACCTTATCTAATGAACTCGATGCCTATCATCATGTTTGTTTGGAAATTCATTTAGTCATCGAATTAGTAATCAAAATCTAAGCTCGAACAAATGCGGAAACAGCCAGCGCAATCGTTTGAAACAAACACCTGCGACTTTATAATAACACCCTCCGACGACCAGACAGATTTGCCGTTGACAAAGCTGCTGAGGCATAAATCTACAAAACTGTTGTGACGCGGAGGACACATATGAATAACATACATGGACCACCTTGAGGAGGGCCTGGGTTTTATCGGTGTTGCCCATGACGATGTCATCGCAACAACAAATCGAGTGTTGTGGAAAAACTAATTAGCAAACAATATATTGTAATATGTCATATACAGTATATTATTAGTTATGTGCAGAGCAATTGACAATGTACACGTCACTATATATATATATAATATAATATATGAATAAGTTTAAAATTATTTATATTCATTCTTTAAAATTGTCAATATCAACATTACACTATTGCGCTCTTTTTAAATCGCTTTCATCTTTGAAACAACGTTTGGAATACTAGGCATTTTCATCTAGGCATTTGTTGTCTATCATGGTCCAATTAGAAATGAGTTTTATATTGTATTTTATTGTAAGTTAAATGATCTGTTATTTTTAAATTGACATTATCGTTTTTTAATATTATGTAACTGTGTTGCAAGTATTCAAAATTAAATATGACGTTAATTGTTCAAACTTTTAATTTTAATATTTATTATCTGATGAATATCCAAATCTCAATGTATTTCATATTATGTTCTACTTATTTTCTTTTTATACTCTTGGAATATTCACATAAATTGACATGGTCATGGAATGCACCAATCATGGTTCATACTCATAGTACTCCTGCAGCTGAAGATGAGCATCTGACAATTTGTTTAGAGTAATATTTTATTAAAATGTTAACCAACTAAAAGAGGGTTGGCTTTATTGTTTTAAATTGTTTTATGTAGTTAAACAAAAATATGTTATTTATTAATTTTGCCCAAAAAAACAATTGACATTATCATTGTTATAAGCTTTGCCTTAGTTTAATATTAGCATGGTATATTATTATTAAAACTTAGGTAGTAAATAATGGTTAATTTCATATAATTTAAAAGCTATATTATTTAAAGTGCTATATTGCATATAGTTATTTAATTAAATATATGTCAATTAATATAATTTAGATGCTTTATTAATTAAAATGCTATATCACACATATGCTATTAAATAACATTTAATTTGATATAATTTAAAATCTTTATTACTTAAAACACTATTTTACACTTAGCTTATTTATAACTGGATTTAAATTATTAATAAATTATATTAAAGACTAATAGTATAATAATACAGAACATAATAACAATTATTTATGTAATAAAATAATTTATTATTAATAATTTAATAATAATAATTCACCACAAATAAACTATTTTTGTTTCAATAAAATAAACATATAAATAAATTTTATTATGTACATATAATACATTTTCATCATACTGTGCTAATTTTAAAGCTTATAATAACTGATTTTTGAGGAAAATTAATAAATAACTTATTTTTATTTAAATGCATAAAAATTTAAAATGTGTAATAATGCCTAATTTTAATTTTTTTATAAAAACATGATTTTTTATAAATATATGATTCTAAGAAATATGACAAATGCTCATCTGCAGGAATACTGCAATAATGACATGCCCTGCACTTGCAGTGTAGCACTACTATTAATATTATTGAAATGTATCCCCATATTTATTTTCAATAAAAATTATTAATTAGACAGTAAAATACAATTCACAATAAATAATTACCTTTTTATGAATCTATTCTGATATATTAATATAGATACTATCTATAATATTCACTTCTATATATATTATTCTAAATACATACAGTA
Organism: Coelogynopora nodosa; assembly: GCA_034780555.1. Lineage (NCBI taxonomy): Eukaryota > Metazoa > Platyhelminthes > Proseriata > Coelogynoporidae > Coelogynopora > Coelogynopora nodosa. Next base: position 4,774 of record JAUZND010088716.1, read on the forward strand.
AGTCATATAGTCCCTCCAAAGAATATATACTTTCTATATTATTAAATAAGGTTTAATTTGCAACATTATTTGTTGACTATATCACTAAACGTAAAAGTTTATTTACATTTTAAAAATGATTTAATTTTAATGTATTTTTATTATCAATTATATAACAATAATTTCAATTATACTTTAAATCTAATGTCAATTCCAAAAAATATAATATAAACTTATAAAATAATTATTTTCAATGTTATCACTTCTTTATCACTTTTTATATATATTTATTTACAAACTAGGCATACTCATAGCATACTGCTAATAGCCACTCTAATTATATTATTTTATGGAACAGATATGGTCCATCCTGTTGATCTAAGAATCTATATGGGGCAGTCTGATAACCTATCCTATATTTCTCAATTTTTATAATAATTATAGTAAATCTGTTCAAACATATCTAACTCTGATTCTTTTCTATTTTGCCCTAACAATATCTGATTCTACTTATTCTAATCTGACTAACTCAGATTCCACTCTATTCTTTTTCAATAATATCTAATTTCACTCTATTCTCCTCTAGCCATGTCTCTGATTACCCCCAATTCCATCTTGTTTTATTCTAATTAACTAATTTCATTCTATTCTACTCTAACTATATTTGATTCTGCTCTAATTATCCCCAATTCCATTCTATTTTATTTTAATTAACTCCAATTCCAATCTACTCAGCTCTAACCAAAGATAATAAATGGTATTATCTATATTATATTACTATGTATATATTTCATATATTATTATCCTCTATATTAGCTTTGGCTCTAACTACTCTAATTCATCTTCATATTACTCTAACTATCTCTGATTCTACTCAATTTTACCCTAACTAATTCTGATTACACTCTAATGTATTATAACTAACTCTGATTCCATTATAGTTGGCTACACATACTTCAAAATAAAATAACATAAATAAAAATACTTTTATAAGTTTTTATTATATTTATTTATATTGTATATATTAACTTTAATCTTACCTCAGCACTATTCAATAAAAAAATTTACACAATAATGGTATGAATTTTTGGAATTCAGCCTATTTTGAATTTATACAATAAGACTTAGCAATCTCAGAGCTTGGCTACACTACCTGTTGAAATTATAACATATTAAATTATTAAATCAATTATAAGTAATACATTAATATATTGTTAATAAATTATATATTTTGAAAAATAATGTTAACTTATAATATATATATTTCACAAATATAAATACATTGTAGTAATAGGAAAATTAAAAAAAATTATATTATAATTAAAAAAGATAGTTAAATATTTTAACCCTTTGACACTGGGATGACATGACATTTGCATCATACCAGTGTTAATTAAAGTTAATAAATTTTTATTAAATATTTGTAAATATTAATTTTTCTCAATTAATAAATATTATATACCTATTAAAAACAGACACACAGATATCTGTTTTTTTATTTGTGATTATGAAATATGTAATTTTTCTCAATAATATTAATTATTATGGGGTACTACAATATATATTAACCCCTTGACTACTAAGATGCATGTATGCGTCCCCATGTAATGCCCTAAGATGTGTATATGCGTCCTACCTTTATAGTTACCTATAAGCACCATGAATGCATTCTAGTAACAACACAACAAGTACTTATTTTTGTATCGAGATAAGAGCCACAATTTCAATTTTCTTTACAATATGGTAGAAAGCTGGTGAGATTGAGAAAGAGCGTGTTCTTCCTGGAAATAAAAGAATATCTTACAGGAGGCCCCTTTCAGTGGAAAACTACAACAGGACCATAGGAGCAGTTGATCTCTGAGATCAAATGCTTGCACTTATTACCTGTACAAGAAAGTTATTTGTATGGTTCAAAAAACTAGGAGTAAATATGATGCAGTGGTTAGCTTTAAATGGATTCATTAGATATAAACATGAGGTCAACAAGAAAAAAAGATCACACATTTCACTGGAATTGATTCACAGCCAGACAGAAGTAGACTAAAGAGAAGAAAAGATAAAGTAGACATTGTAAGGGTTCGTGCACCTTCTTATATTTCAGTTGACTCCAAAAAGCGAAGAAAATGTGCTCAATGCTCATCAGATGACATTCAAAAAGGATTCATACTACCATTGTGAGGATTGTGGAAACACACCATTATGCATTGTTCCATGTTGGAAAACATAGCATACTAATTTGTGAACTACATGCATCTAAATTTGACTTTTATGTAAAATTAAAACATTATTTGTAATTATCTATAAACCTATCATTAATATAGTCAATTTGGAACATTTTTGTGAATTTTGTCTAAAATATTTTTTTCCCATTATGCATAAGGGAAAATGAAAATGTTTACCAAAGCTAAGGGGTTAAATGTTGATTATTAGACATAAAGTAGAAGGACAAATAATTCAATGCAGATGTACAAGAGAATAAAAATTTACATTTTCTGCAGTTACATGATTTTATGTGACCATCCAGCACTAGAGGAGCATTGAATTCTCCAATAATATAGGTGAATCCCTGCCAAAAAAGATATCAGTTAATACCTGGACAATGCATTGTAGAAATCATCAGTTATTGAAGGAGATTGTATTTTGTAGATTGAGCTGTTAGGGTGTACTGTAGACACATATCATGTTTAAACATTGATTTTTAAGCTGGCAAAGAGTAAGTAAGGAGGAGAGGAAATACTGCTTCTAAAGTTACAGCTTCAGAATCAGTAGAGGCTTGCATAATTTTTTTTGATTTCCAGGTTTACATCAAGATTCATTAATTGTTGATGCTCTTGGATTTCTGGAATAGATAGATTTAAGTCACTTTCTTGGCTTCATATGATTTCCATTTGGACTTTAGGGTTCTGATTTCGAAGGTAGAAAAATACAAGAATTAGAGAAAGAATGGTACAATGCAGAGGCCTGGTAGAGGTTTTGTAGGTAAATTAAGACATTTTCCACTTAAAACTACAATAAAAGTTTTCACTTTAATTGCTTTGTTTAAAAAAAATTGAAATATATGTTTTTGGAATATAATGAAATTCTCTATTTTGTGTGATCAAATTTTAAAAAACTACCATTTTCAGTATCCGGATTGATTGCATTCAAATTTGATATAGGTAAAACAGGGAGAAAAAAATCAGAACTTATTTAAAAATATAAATAATGAGAAATAATTATTAATTTACTTTATATCTAATAAAAATGCTTTCTGAGGGCCCAATTATGTGTTTATAAATGTAATAGTTCCTGAGATGTAGATGTTCAGAAAATTTGTTTTACATGGAAAATGTATACCTTTCTCTCAACTCCCTTCTATAGATTTTGTTTACTAAAATCGAATTTGTTAATCAAAATTACCAAAACATTAATCCTGATATCATGTAATAGACGTCACACTGGTCAATACTTCACAGAAACAAAATATGATTATGTATGAAAATTAATGGATATCATCAAATAGTTCATGAAAGATAATTACAAATTTATAAATAATTGAATAATTTTGATACACTATATGGTTACACAAGATGTAATTCTCTGTCAGAGTATGATAAAAAAAACATGTCTATTTGCTATGAGATTTGTCTTTAGGTATATGTATATAATGTACATAGTAATAGTTGTTACTGTATAGAATAATATAATACTCTTCAAGGGTTTTAAATATTAGTATTATAAAAAAATAACTTATTAAACTTTTATTTTTATAAAGAAATACTTGTCACTTTCTGTACATTTTGAATAGAAATGTTACTTCAATTCTTTAGCATGGACACTCTGAAATTTAGAGTGATATTTGTTGAACTTTGTTTTTAAAAGTTTAATAGTAAGTGTGAATGCCAAGTGACTTTATTTGGATAATGTATAGTTTTAATTTAATAAAATGAAATTTTAGTAATCAATATAAGTTGACAGGTTATATTTCTGACTAAGACCTATATCTAAACCAATTTAATAGTTTTTCTATAAGAAATATAGACACTCGAGAACCATAGACAACCCTTTAAGGGGCCATCCACATTCATAATAACATGTTTTCGACCCCTCCCATCCTCCGCCCAGTAGGAGCATATGCCCTCAACATTTTAAATAATATTAATATAAATTAATATAATAATAATTAGAATGTTAAATTAAGTAGTAAAATGTAAATATTATACAAACTATATTCAGTTTTCACGAATATTTTTTGTAATACAAATTAGTTAAAGTTATCAGTATAGTCTAGAAAAATAGACAATGCAGTCTGCAGCCAACTAGCTTAACCTGGAACTAGAGTATATACAATGTTTTTTTATTTATTCACATAATTTTTTTACATTCATTCACATATTTATTCTACATCACATTTATTCATTTCGGTATGACAGTCTTCAGCATGATAGCCCCAAAATACAGTGCACAGTAGTTTATTGCTCACACACCCACATCTTCCTGATTTGCAAGGTCTTTCACAAGAGCAGCGAATTAGTTTCAGAATCTCTTGTGGAGCAAGGGACACATCTTCATGTATCGGTTTAGGTAACATATTCTTGGAATTGTCATCACGAACGTATCTATGTTCTGTTGGATCTAGCGAGGGAGGGTCTAGATCCAAAACGTGTTTCCACACAGCTGCCTGCAGATGTGCCCGGTTGACATTTTCTAGAAATGCTTCTTTTGTGGGAGGTAGAGATTTCAGCTTTGGTATGGCCGTGGTGCCTTTTCCAAACTTTGTGGCCCATGACTTCTTTCTTACCTCTGACATATTACTACAGCCCTTGTGTCCATAGCATGCGGCTATAAACTCGGATGCCTGTTTTGTTGTATCTGATAACGATGCATGAATGTCACCCAAAAGTGACAAGGAATAACCTTCTCGCAGTACTTTCAGTACCCTGACTTTACCAATACCGAAATAGCATGCACATGTATTACAACCCGATAGAGCGTTCATCTACTATGCTCTTGTGTTGTTTAACAGTAGCTTGTATATCAATAGTGGTTCTACTATGAATTGGCGATTCCATGATCATGTGACTGGTTAACTGTTGCTCAAAGTAGTGGTGAAGCAGAATGATGAAGAGTCGTCAGTGTCAAACTAGTAACGATATTGCCAATTAGTATTGCTGGCAGAGTTTTGTCTAGTTTCGACGATATTTTCGCTAGCAGAAGAAATAGTGTATCGCTTACACAGTCTGCAGCACTGTCTTTGTCAATTCGGATGTCATAATGTCGTTTACTGTGCTCTACATTTTGGAGTTCTTGAATGATCGTCTTTCCCCACTCTATTGATTGCATTATCTAGTTCACAATATTCATCAGATGGAACCAGTTTTAGGAGACCTAATGATTTGCTTCTAAATACAATGAGATTAGCTACGCCGGGAGACGATAGCACAAGGAGATCTTCACCAAAATGATGTAAAAGCTGTTTCACTAATTGTTTTCGTGCTGTCAGTCTGGTACCTCCATTTTCTTCATACAACTGGAATAACTCTACAGAGTTTCATATTTGAGAAAAGTCTTAACTAAGTTCAGTAACAAGCGCATTGAAAGGATCATCATCTTGTCCAGTATGAGATATGTTTGTTGATGCATACTTGACCGATATTTCGGCTATAAATTTTGACATGCAATCAACATGGTAACGAGCATCGGCAGCATGCAAGTCACTAAGCGCTCCCAGGACACGGACTCTCACTTCGCTAACCCAGTCATCATTTCGAGTGTCACATGTTTCAATAATTAACTCTTAGAAAGATCTTGCAACACTACCTCGATCAGCTGTTCTGCATAAAACTGCACGTCTCCAGCGATCGGGGCGCTTTGGATCCTTTTCAATATTACACAGAAAGCCACAGAATATACAATGATGCAGGAACTCAAAATTAGACGCACCAGAACGTCACTGTTTCTTTAATATACTTGCCAACTTCTGTGGTGGAATTCCTTGTCTTTTGAGGTGTCTATTTACCTGTTGTTGTGAAACATATGTCGACACACAGTTTCTGTGATACTGAATTGTAAGGTCACTGTTAGCGTCAGGTGTTTTTGTAGTGCCACGTGTAGGCTATTACCATATTGTTTGCTATACTTGATGATTGTGTTTATTCTGGTACTCCCAGCAGAGGTCAAGTTTTTGGCACCAGGATCACATCCAAACTTCCACATGAAATAACATTCTTCTTCCTCCATATTTCTTTCACTGAAAAAAAGAATGTATTACATTAGAAAACAGTTATGTTAGGTAAGGTATGTTAGAATAAGGTTTTCATTTTAAATGATTCCTATATTTCATGGAAAATCATTTGACATTAAATAACCAATAATCCATCATATCTCAAAATATAACACAGCTCATTCGATTCATAATCGAATTTTGATTTTAAAAAATAATTTTAGCGATAGCGATGTATGTATATTATTCTTTATGTATTCGGTGTTACTGTTATAGTACCTATTCCTATACCTATACCTATATACAGCTACGATCAAAAGTTTGGAATCACCCAGAAAAAAACACGTAAATCCAGTTATTACATCTAAATCACAGTTTTATTCAAAATTAAATAAGTAGTAGAACACAATCAATAATAAAATAGTTTTTAAGTATAAATATTTGTTTTACTTGATAAAATTATTAATTTTAAATCATGCTTCCGGTCAAAATTCAAATTACCTCGTGCTTCAGAAATGGGAAAAATTAAGGAATTATCAATGGAAAAGAGGGCCCAAATTTGTATTTTGCAGCAGGAAGGGCATTCGTATGGGTATAAGCCAGAGTTGTGTAGTGAAAACTATACAACGTTTTCATGAATTAGAAACATATACCAGCAAAGTGAGGTTTGGCAGACCAAGGGTAACTACCTCCCGCAGGGATGCACTGATTCACCGTCATGCAAGGATGCACCCCTTTGCCACTACATGTGAAATATCCAAGGAAGTGTTTTCTATTGAGAATCCACCAAGTGTACAAACAATTCGACGACGATTGTGCAAAGATTTGGGACTTCCGAGCTTCAAACCTGCCAAAAAACCACGCCTCAGCCCCAAGAATATTCGGGACCGGATTAATTTTTGCCAAAAATATAGACACTGGAGTACCCAGGAGTGGGAAAATGTAATGTTTTCCGATGAAACTGCTGCTATAGAGCAGTTTGGTCAACGTGTATCCCATGTTCGACGTCCAGTTGCCCAACGGTACAACCCCAGATATGTGTTACCAACAGTGAAACAGCCAGCCAAAGTCATGATTTGGGGTGCTATAACTGCTCGGGTTTGTTGTGGGCTGTGGTTTATGCCAGTGAACACAACAATTAATGCTCTTGTTTACAACGGGGAAACTGCAGGGAAAACTTTGCCCCTTTATGAATATCACTAACACATATGTTTCAACACGATGGTGCTCCTTGCCACACGGCTAAAGTGGTATCCAAGTGGTATCGTGGTATAAAGTGGTATCGTGTTAAAGACCGTGTTGCAAAGCTTAATCTGACATCTGCTGACTTGATTGAGAAAATTAAAATGGTATGGACCCAAGAAATCTCACCAGATTATCTTACATGTTTGGTCCAATCTATGCCTATAGTCATTTGGAAGCCTGCCTTAAAGTAAAGGGGGCCGGGGTCACACGAGATACTAACTGTGTTCTGTGTTGTATAACAATAACATTTCAACTGCATTTCATAACATTTACATTTGTACTGCATTGTAAAACTCATTTCCACTGCTCTTATGAATAATACTGTGATTTATTTATAATAACTGGATTTATGTGTTTTTTTTCTGGGTGATTCTAAACTTTTGATCGTGATTGTACTCAAAAATAATATTAAGACTTTTGGATTTTGCATGTTTCATTCGTTATGATTATAATGCGTAAATGTTAATCGATAGTAACTGATTGGATGTGTCATAGTTGATAAACCCAGTTTTTTCTAAACATATTGCTTTATCAACAATTCTGTCGAGATGGGGCCCGTTTTAATAAAGGGTGGGTTGCAGAGTCCATGGCATATATTATCCTTCATATATAATGCCACATTTACTTTCAGAGGGCATCAAGCTTTGTAGATAAAAATGACATTTATTGTTAATGGATAAATATATTGTTATTAATAAATGTATTGTAATTTAATGAAATATCTAGGATCGTACTGAGCAAAATATATTTTATAATTTATTTTATCAATAATAACCTATTTTTAAACATATTTTTATAACTGTATAAGTAGTTTTAACCCCTACCAATATATAATACAAAACAGTTAGACATAATTATGTTTACTAAAATATTAGAAATATATTTTATTATGCCGGGAAAAAATGTAAATATTATAATAAATGTGTATACCATAGTATATATAACTTTCAATGGTCATTAACATTCTTACAATGCTTGCCTTAGTCACCATGTCCAATAAACTTTAAATACTTTAAATGATAATAACGTAATAATAGCAATAATGTTGTAACTCGCTGCTGCAAATTCTACCGTAACACTCAGAGAACATTGGCGTTGATATTATTTGAAACATTACATTTTAATATTTGTTATTGGAAAGTTTTGGTCATGGATATTATTTTAAACATTACATTTTAATATTTGTTATTAGAAAGTTTTATTCATGACCATATTGAGAAGTCGTATGTATTATTTCAATAATATATTAACAAAATATATTAACAAAATTAATTTATTAAGATTTGTTTTTATCTTCCAATAAATAAATATTTAAATATATTTTTAGTATTATATTAATAATTAAGGGACAATTATAAAATATATTTATTGGTTACATATAATAAATGTTTATAACAATAACGGTACAAGTCAATTGTGATATTAAATACATATATACAAATAAACTTTTATTTTGTATAGATCTATTTAGGCTACACTTTTATAAACACACTACGTTTTATATTTTAGCTTCCTTTTAAAAAAAAATTGAGATCTTGGCGTTACGGACGTGAGTTATAACGATTTATAACAACAAATTTTGATTTTGCTATATTGCCATTTAATTTTTTTTTAAATGTCGTTAACTCAAGACTATAACATTGTGAAATTTGTCATGCATTTTGTTGTTATAGGAACTTAGTTCTTCGTACGGTGTATAACAACGTTCCCATGATATTGGATTTTTGTATCAAGCTGCAAGGCATGCACCAAATTAATAGGATGCAAATTAAAATGCGTGGCCAAACTGTGGCTTAAATTTTCATGATTCATTAAATATTATTTAAAAAGAATATAGAAAAAAACTAAAATAGAATAAAAACGAAATGATTACAATAAGATGAATCATTATTTAAATTGTAATACTCATTATAATATTATTATTTATATAGTAAAATATATGTATGTAATATAATGGATATGTAATATAATGGATATGTAATATAATGGATATGTAATATAATTTAATAAATATGTAATAAAAAAATATAATAAATATGTATTATAAAAAAAATATATAATTTTATTATTATAATATTAATATATAAAAATATATGTCATCTCATGACATGGAGATGGTAATTTGTATTTCCCGAACTAGCCAGAAAACACTAAATAGCTGGAAATTTTTTATTAATGAAGATAAACTCCAAACCACCTGGAATATTAAAGATATCATGTTCACAATCATCTATGCAAAAAATCAACCACAGATATCTTTTTAAACCAGAAAAATCATTAGTTATATACCTATTTTGATTGAGAATTACCATTTTAAAAACTCTAACTAGCTGGAACTTTTTTATTATTGAAGATAAACTCTGAACCAACTGGAATATTAAAGATATCATGTTCACAATCATCTATGCAAAAAATTAACCGTACCCATAGGCATAGATATCTTTTTAAAGATTTAACTTTTAAGTAATAAAAAAGTTCCAGCTATAGTTCAGGTTTTTAAAATGGTAGGCCTAATTTTCAATAGAAATAGGTATATAACTAACCATATTTCTCTGGTTTAAAAAGATATCTATGGTTGATTTTTTACATAGATGATAGTGAAAAAATATATGGTCAGTTACTAAAGATGTTAAAAATATTATACTAAGATACTAAACAATAACCAACTTTGAAGTGTAGTGATATTCTGTTTGAATTGTAGGCCAGAATTTATTTTAACAAACTCCCCAAAAGTAATGTTTCCACCAGAGGGTACCATGGAATGTATAAAGTTTTCCCCATCCACTATGATTGAATTAAAATAAGGCCAAGTAAAATTGATTATATGTTTCTTATCAGCTGCTGATGGCTTCTGATGAAATAGGAATTTTAGATACCAAAGGAATTTTTTTTAAACTATTAGAAAATACAGTGCTGCCACTATGTGCGATTTAAATCGCATTGTGATTTTTCATAAAAACATGTGATTTTGTTGAGATTTTATATTATTATAACATTTCTGCGATTTTTTTTATGAAACTCACTATTATTTTTTTTATGCTCTATTTTTAGAACAATGTAAAAATTTCAAATCCAATTTAAACTTGAAATATTATATATTGTAAATATGTTGCATATATAATTACAGCTGTGGCCAAATTAATTGCATCAAGCCAGA
>JAUZND010088727.1:0-15353 GCA_034780555.1 Coelogynopora nodosa
AATTAAATAAATTAAATAAATTAAATAAATTAAATAAATTAAATAAATTAAATAAATTAAATAAATTAAATAAATTATTAAAAAAATTAAAAACATAAATCTGTAAGTGAAATGGAAAGTGGAAACTGGCGATATGAAAGGGCGTTACACAAATGATAATTATTTAGTAATTAATTATATATTTGCATTACCGTAGTTATTTTAAAACTATTTAATGTGTATGAATACCTGTTTTTAAATATTATGATGTGTACACTTACGTTATTTTGCAAACAAATATATATTTTTTATTGTAATTGATGTACCATACTTTACATACTTAATTAACAATTAAATAATAAAAATTAAATAATGTAAATAAAAAAATTTAAATTAATATTTATTCATATAATAATTAATAATTAATTGTTTTCTATCAAATTTGGTTTAACCGAAACCTTGTATTAAACTATACTTGTTTTTGTAAATCGAATTTTAATTGGATACGAAGGCAGCATCCATTCAGAATAACCATCTCTAAAATTAATATAAAAAGAAAATATACATTGCAGAACAGTGAGTAATACATTAAAGTATTAGGCACAGTATTAGGCACAGGATGTTTCTATGCTGTGTTTATAAGCTCATGCTGTGCATAGCTCAGAATGTATATATCGGTCTCAATGTCCAGCTGAATTCCGTGGATGCCTTTAATATCGGTGTGGATCATTTTTTTTATTAATTCAACAATTGACCACAGTTAAATATAAAACTTTAATACATAATGTTACACAGTATATATGATTGATTAGATAAAATAATTCACCATATTGTTCAACATATTTAAAATAGACGACATGTTATCATTTTCAGAGCTATTTCCAGAATAAAAAACTAATGTGCAATTTAAAGTATTATTTTTTACAAACAAAATTGCCTTATTGTATTTTCAGGTCTGCTAATTTCTAAAAACAGTTCAGTGGGAAATCAACTTGTACAAAACAGTAATATTTTTCAGAAACAGCTGACACACATCTTTGCTCGAGATTCTGTGGAAGCTGTTCAAAAAGGTAAGTGCTCTTCGCGTACTACATGTTTATAATGTTTAAATCAATTCAAGTATCAATGTTTAAATAAAATAGTCTTACGATATAAACTACAAGTTTTATACGTGCAACTTATGTCTGTTTATACGGGTTGCATGTTATTATTAAATACCGTATTATTTTATGTCGTATTTTTCATCAAAAATAATATTTTACTGTTTATAATTAATTTCAAAATTATTTAAAATGAAACATTTGTGTCTATCCCATAGATAATTTAATATATCAGTGTATTATTTAAACTACAACGATTTTATTTATAATATCACAAACACGATCAACAATATCATATACAAATGTAGAATATATGACGAACATGCGTTGTTGAATTTAATAGTAATGAACTATAAATTGAACGTTCAATAAATGGTATGTGTATATTATGTCTACATTTACAACTGCTTTTCAGCTTTATAAAATATTATATTTCACCTGTATATGTATCTAAACAGTGTTACTTAACCAGTTGACAATATTTAAAAAAAATGAGATACACACCAATTGTTCATGATTTGTATCCTACTGTATATGCTATCTACATAACTGGAAATAGAATTGACAACTTATAAGAACATATCAAAATATGAACCATTAATATTCAAATGTTGTTTAAAAAGTATAGTTTACAACAAACAACTCATTTGCAAAAGTTTACAAAAAACAGCTCATTTGATTTTATTCAATTCCTTAACACCGCCACAAAACAAATAAAAAATAAAACAGGAATTGAAATTTAAAGTATCAAAGCGACTGCCAAATAAGACACGACATTTATAATAATATCAAGAGGGATTAAAGGAAAAACAACATACCTGACTAAACTCCAAAATGTTCAAAAAAAAGGAATGTGTTATCATAAAACCACAAATATATATTTTTAATGTTAACAATCCAAACATGGCTTGCACTCTATGTTAGAAAAAGCATAACAAAGAAGAACATGTGTAACGAATGAGACTTTGGACCCTCATGATATTTTTAACAATAAAAAATTACATAGTATACGACAATTACATAATTAAGACAATTACATAATTACGACAATTACATAATTACGACAATTACATAATTACGACAATTACATAATTACGACAATTACATAATTTCGACAATTACATAATTACGACAATTACATAATTACGACAATTACATAATTACGACAATTACATAATTACGACCATTACATAATTACGACAATTACATAATTACGACAATTACATAATTACGACAATTACATTATTACAACAATTACATTATTACGACAATTACATTATTACGATAATTACATTATTACGACAATTACATTATTACGACAATTACATTATTACGACAATTACATTATTACGACAATTACATTATTACGACAAATACATTATTACGACAATTACATTATTACGACAATTACATTATTACGACAATTACATTATTACGAAAATTACATAATTACGACTTTAATCTCATTTAAATGATGAATCATTACAAATTGTTATTTAAATTCTAATTTTTATACTATTAAGTTTTATTTAGTTTAATCTGGTATCAAAATCAGCTTTTCCAGTATTTCTCTTAACAATTTAACAATACGTTTACATAAATTTCCTTCTCCAAGATTGTTAAACAACTAAATAAAAGTAACCAAAATAAAAATATTTATATAGAAGTCGCAGGCAATTTTTTTGTGGTAACTTTTTAGTTTATTAGTGTATTTATCTAAAACAAGGCATTTATGTGAAAATTAAATGAACTTATATTTTCAATTCACGGATATATCAGTTTTGTTATTAAACCAACATTTTATGAATCCTTTTTCAGCAGAATGTTTCAGAATTTCTCACAGTCGTGATAAGACGATTAAGAATCTCTATAGTTTTGTCACTTAACAACACAATAATTAATTAGTATCGATACTCTAGTAATGTATATTGCTTCGTTATAGATATAATACTGTCATCATTTGTTTGTATTTCTTATTAAAAATATGGTCTAAATATAGAAATAAAACGAAGTAAATTAAATAAAAATAAACACGATGTATGTGTCCTTTATCACATTGACCATATGCATACTCGTAATCTATTTTCCGATAAACTAAATTACCGTAATGTGCAGTTCAATAGCGCAATCTCTACACAATATCATCTACTCCTCCATGCACACATTTGTCATTGTTATTGTAATTTTTATATAGTTCATGCGTAGCTTCTTTTGAATTATTTAAGTAAATTATTTTTTACTATGTATCATAATTAAATTATTCCAGTGAGACGATTAGTATGGAAAAGTGGACCTCTGTACCATGACTCATCACCCCTGCTACCCACCCCCATTTGTTTTGTTACAATTTCCAAAGTATTTTTCGATAAATGAAGAAAATCTTAATATTGACAGAATAATATATTGGGGCCTTGTTCGTATATTAAGTAATTTATATTTGATTACGTAGTGTATATTGCACTGATTAATTGAAATTTTTTTAACTTTCTAAAATCCCATATATTGTAGGTTTATATATTTACAATTTACATAATTTTTCATGACAAATCCTGATAACAGGGCGGCATAACTTTTTAGGATTTTTAAAACAAAATGTCCCCAAAAAACATAATAGTTTTCAAAATAGTTGTTTGAATTATTACTTGTATAATTCTACTAGTTAGTGACACGTGGGAAAAACACAGTTGCACACATACTCTTGTCAAACATGGGTAATTTTTTCATTAATAACATGAAGAGTATTTATAAGAAAAATGAAAATTCAAAAATATGAAGTGAAAATGAGCAAAATGAGATTTGTCTAATTTGAAAATTAATTGTGTAATACTTTTCCGTTAAAAGCTTTTCCAAATAAGGAACAGGAAACAAATGTGAAATGTCATTCTCAAGATATAATTAAATGTGTGTTTCAAACAGTCCAAACTGCTTCCGTTTCTTTTATTCCTAAACTCGTATTATTGTGTTCTCCGATAAAGTAAATATTAACTGTTTGTATTTTCAGAAAAAACTTTTAAAACAGATTATCAATTGTAATTTTGGTACGTTTAGATTCTTTGATTTGTCATATCAAATCGCGTGCGTAATGGACAAAGCAAATGCAAATGATGAACGAGATGGCCTACAGCTATATTTTCACATTTCATTTCATTCACGAATGACATTTGATTGAACGATGAAAATTATATATATTTTTTGACTAATTAAAGAAGAGTGACAGTGGTTTATTAATTAAAGAGTGTTGAACTTTTTAAAGTAAAAAATCTTGATGCTAATCTAATGATGAAATAATGTTGACATTATTTGTGAATAACATCACGGTATTTACAAAGTTACGCTCAGGACAATGTAACAAATGGGAATCCAAGGAAACATCGACAAAACAACCAAATGCAAAGGTTAAAATATAAACTAATTGCTTTCAAAATATTTTTTGGAAATTAATTATTTCTCAGGAAATTTATTTATCAAAATTATTGTGACAATTGTTGTATATTTGTCAAAGATTATTGTACATAGTCAGTTTCGTTCTAAATTATTGTTTAGCATATAACAACGATAACTTTTGAAACCATCGAAATTATGCACGAACATACAATTAGTCTTCATTTGACCCACGATGTGTTTTCAAGTCATTATTTTAAGTTCGTTAAATATTCTTATTTATATAGCTTATATTATATTTTTATCTAACATATCAACAACATAATTGTATATTTATATAAAGGTAAAGGCATATATAGGCTACTTCGAATAATGAATTGTCTCATTTAAAATGTTGATATTTCGAATATTTTGTATAAAATGTGGTCTATGTATACAATGAATTAATTTACTCTGGTAATATTATCAGAATAAAATATTATCATTTTGTTTCAGTCTGCGCCAATTCTGAGCTGATCGGTTTATTGAGTTACGGTGATATTGAGACCGTGAACGAGTTATCTTTACTCAGCCAATCACTGCACTTGCCACATATTGCTCTGTCTCATGAACCGACTAATAGGATTCGAGAACACTGTAAGTTCAATACGAATTTAAGATTATATTTTCCTTTTAAACGCCTTCTAGTTACTTTTTTAAAAACGATTTAAACTACTTTAAATTTAGCTCTTTAAAGAGAAAAAACATTAATAATATATAAATAAATTGATAAAGATTGATCTGACAAACCGTATATAAATATATCTCCATGATGACATTGAAAAAAATAATTTATTGTGATTTTTGTTATATAGTAAAAATGAAGGAACTTCGCCAATACAATTTTTATTTAATTGTAATCCATTTAAATAAATGATTTACTTGTACAAAAACAAAATAACATTTATTTATCAACAAAACCTAATGGATCGATTACGTAGGTACAGAGATAGGTACAGAGAGTTGTTTTTCCATGGTTCGTAATGGTTCATTATAGTTGCAGCATTTTCCACAAAACGATGATTGGTGGTCAACTCAAGCAACCCAATCAGGCCCACGATATCCACTAAAAACGATGTGACATCGGGTGCAAGGTTATCTTCATTCTCTTCATCGCTGTTTGTAACATCACGTCTAACTTCATTGCTTGTTACTAACCATTCGCGAGGGCGCCACACATGGCTCTGCGATATTTTCTCCTAGCACAATCTGTCCACACCGCTTTATCTTCGGTAGCGCATCTGTTCCCAACCACGGTTCTCCTTGATTAGACCATGAACAGCTTAGTTTCAATGGCCAATATATGGTCTTCTGGTTCATGCCCGGGAATTCTTTTCAGCACTTCGTTTGGGTTAAATGGATAAAGTCGGATTGTTGCAGGAAAGACATATTTTCTATAGTCCAATGATTTTGAGTTTTAGTTGTATCCAGAGTCAGCTCATTAAGGTTGGAAAGATAAAACACGATAAAACACGATAAAACACGATAAAACACGATAAAACACGATAAAACACGATAAAACATGATCAAACACGATAAAACACGATAAACACGATAAAAAAACGATAAAAAATGATAAAACACGACAAAACATGATAAACACGATAAAACATAATACAATACGATAAAACATGATAAAACACGATACAAAATTCAACATGCATTTTATTTTCATTATATAGAAGTTTAATGTGGTGGGGAAGTTCCCCCAACACGGTAATGGGAAAGGCCTTGTGGTTAAGACGCTGGTTTGAACAGGTTTGAGCCCGCTCTCGGACTCTCCCGTTCCAGTCTAACAGCTGTGTTAGTCGCGTATATGCGACCCATTAAGGGTCCCATATTGCATGAAAAAATGCTCCTGTAACTTTGTGCGTGTGTCACTTGGAATTATTTTTTTTTAAATCACACAAATCTTCAGTTATTGATTTGAAGGTCAATACGAACAATTATTTCCGCAGTCAACATCCGCAGTCAACACGTCCATAATGTTCAGTTTAGATAATAATAAAATGGACTATATGTTATATTACATGTTGCTGAAGAATGAAAAACCTCAAAAAGTATGGTAAAGTTCCTCCATCTTACTAAGTGTTTAACATACTGTTTCATAAAAATATTTATATTTATAACTTTTTTTAAATAAATAAAAGAAAACGTTCAACGTTGAACTGTACCAATCGTTTTGACAATTCACCTACACTTAGAAAATGTATATAATTAAATTTTTTAAATAGCATATTTAATTTTTAATTTAGAAATTATAAATACTTTCTAAACTACATATTATACAGTATAGTATATACTGCAATTATTTTTAATTTCAGCTTTTACAATTATAAAACGACCAGTCAAAATTGACATGGTGAATGCAGTTGCCAGCATAATAGTGTCTCTGAAGTTGAAGAAAGTTACCCTTTTTTACGACACTCAGCACGGTTGGTAGTATATCACTTGTTATACATCACAATACATAACTTTATAAATCAATGTTACGTGTTGTATGCTATTGTTTTATATCATACAAATTATATAGAAAACAGAGCTATAGTCATCGAAAGGGCCATCTGAAAACCGGGATCATTGCTGCATTAAGATGAGATAGTTATCTTGTCCTGACTGAGTTTCATCATCAAATAATGAAAACATCATCAGTGGACCCTTGTCAACTTTGTGGCGCAAAACCAAACATGACATTTATTTTTTCTGCATGGTGATCAGTAAAAATTATCGCGGCGCAGTCATACAAATGTTATGAAAAAATTGAATTCCCATTTCAAAATATTTTGACACATTGAATGATCTCCTGTATAGAAAACAAATTTGAGAAGTTTAGGCGAATTTAAAATTAGAACATTCATCTTTATACATTTTTCTGAAATATTCTGAGCATCTGAAAGACATTAGTAATCATAAATAGAATTATTTTTTGCAAACTGTTTTTTTATTTATCCTTCAGCTATAACAGTTCAAAGTTGAGGGGATTCTTTGTTATAAGTTATATTCAAAACATTTGCTAGGACGTTTTACATTAACTCTCACATAGTACGTTATGCGAAACAGTTTGTTTTTCTCTTTCGTTATTGAGTCAATATGCATTATGGCTCTGAAAGAAATAAATGTTATCATCAAATAAATGCAATATTCTGAAGATGACTTTTATAATTATTTAAAATGGCCACATCATTTTAAATAATCGTGCATCTAAAATTGAAATAATTTTCATAAAAATACTACTTTTGTTTAATTGATCGAAATATAAAAAAATACTTATTTAATCAATATAGTTATATTAGTATTTATTCTTGGCAATTTATAAATCAGCTCGAAAACATTTATAGATAGAAAATGTATTTTGGAGTAAATAGTAAACAGCAATCAGCCCAGCCAGTCAAGTTGTAGGTCCGTTTATTTGATATATATATATTATATGTATACAATAACCAGTGTTAAACTTTGACGTATTGTCTCCTCAGAGAAGCAGCACTGGGGTGCACTATTTGAAGTCCTGTACGCTTCGAACATAAAACTGGTCACATTTGAAGTAACTATTAACAACCAGCTGGGTATAGAACATCATCTTATTAAACACAGACAACTGAGGTCAAAACTGTTCATAGTTGACCTAAGAAGGGACACACTGGATGTGTTATTTACACAGGTTAGTCGTGAAAAATTAATTTTTAACTTTTATTAAAAATCCATTCTTTTAAATACCTTGTTTTTTGTTTCTCAAAACGTAACGTATATTATACAAAAATGTACCTACCTTATACTTGAGAAATGCAATGGCAGTGCTATATATAAAACTATTAAAAATTAAATTAATCATAAGTTGTTAATATTAAACGTAACATTGAATTATTTAAATGAATTGAATTAATATTATCTATAACAAAACAAAAATTAGCATTTATAATAATAGTTATATAACGTTAATTTTTGAAAACGTTTTCACTAAAAATTGAACAAGCAAATGCTTCGACTTTTTTAAACAATTAAGTGAAAGGAAAAAATACATATTGTAAAATAACGCAGATAAATGTTCAATATTACACATCTAGACACATTCAAATAATTATACTTGCTTTAGCTAGTAAAAATATAAGGGGGTTGCAGTTCAAGATGACCTCGAGATTGTAAATATATTCCAATAAAATAATAGTGTGAGCATTAATCGCTATTCTATTTTCGTTTCATTTACGTGCTTAAATAAATATTATTTATATTCATATATTATGCTCCCAGTTACACGAGCAATAAAATTAAGCAACTAAAAAATGGCCGAAATATATTTCCCGTGTATAAGCGCGTCGGTAAATTAGTTGGCCAAATTTTTTGTTGCCAGCAAAAGTTCAACATTGTCGAACTTTTCCAGGCAATTGTTTTCAACAAACGATTGTCATAGGTTGATTATTTTTGTTTACATTAATTAATTAATGTACTTAAATTTTTTTAATAAAATTAAAGAGTGAGTATTAAAGTGTATCTATAAAGCGTAACATTTTTTATAAATAAGTTGGTACTATATAAAGTTAACATTTTCAGTATATTTTATTGTTACTATATATTGACAGTGTTGAACTTTTGCCGGCAACCAAAAAATTGCCCAACTAATTTGTCGACACGCTTTCAAGGACAATTTATTTCGACAACTTTTTAGTTGTCCAAATTTATTGCTCGCGTAAGTGGGGCTTTATATATACAACAATAACTATGACACACGGTCGTCTAATCAGATCAGGAAAGTGGAAATGTTTCGCTATGATCATTTCTGGACACTCATTGATCCTCCGGAAGTGTCTCCCATGATCCTCTTGGAGGAGATTCCGCACTACGCAAATGTTGCCATCGTGAGAGCCTATAATGCACGGACAGTCTGTTCGGAACGCTTGAACATAGTTTACCCCAACTGTGACTTCACAAATGTTTCGGTAAGTTGTGTCACGCAGTTTTGTAATATTATTGATATTATTGCCGAAATAACGTTATTTTAATATAGAATGTTGTAAATCTGTAACTTCCAATAAATGTATTTATTAAAATATTATATTTAAATTGTGTAAAATAAATTGAGAATTAATTTTTGATAAAAATATATACATTAAAAAAAGCAAATACGAAAACGTAAATATAGAAAAATTATTGATTACTATCATTATTATTATTCCAAGCAATCTTGACTATTCTAAATGTATTGTCGTTAGCTACACATATAGTAAAGTAACTAATAATCGGATTTCAATAAATAACATAGTCGATACGTATCGTACATATCAAAAAAAAGATCGATGTCGCACATCCACAATATTTAAAATACATTTTGTCAAAAACAAATCACTTATTCGGAATTAACTGATATACCGGTAGTTGAAAATTGCGTGTTCAGTGAAATTTAATAATTTACTAATAATATATAATTATCAAAATAATCAAAATAAATGTTAATATATATATTATTTTAATATATAATTATCATATATTGTTATACATATTTATATTAATTATATTTAATGATATAATAAACATAATAAACAGATTTTATATACTCTATGTACTCATGTTTTTAAATATGAATTATTTAAATACTAAGCTAGGAATCAGTTCTGTTCTCTTTACTGTTACTACTGCATCTTTTTTTTCTCGTGAAATATTAATCAGAGGTTATATTTTTACCATATAGCTACGGACATTATAAGAAATGATTGATACGATATTATAACTGAAACATATATTAACCATTATCTAAGTTTCAGTTTAGCTGTAAATTTTTATTTTTAGGCTGTTCAAGTTGATCTCATGATGGCAATTGATGACATATTCAACACTGCGAACGCCACAATGGTTGCCAACAACACTGCCAAGTTCAACTGTGAGACACACGTCAAGAGCTCCTCAGGAGGGGAACTAATAAAGGGCTTCTTGACCAATGTGATTGATTTGTGATTTACATTTAAGTCGCCTGACACACACCATAAAATAATAGCAAAAATGTGTAATACAATAATATAGGCTACATGTTATCAAATAATCTGGAGCGCTTTCGCTTATAAGGCTTTATCAACGGGTAACAAAACATGTAATAAATAGATTTCAACTTTTTTTTCAACTTTCTTTTTCATAAGATTTCATTTGGCTTAATACTAACATTCAAAAAATAACTATTGCAAATATAATAAAGTCAATAACATTTATCAAATATCAAATAAATAATTAAAATCAAAATTTTCGATAAGGAATAAATTTATTTTTAAAAAAGAGTTTAAAATAAACCAAACACGCGAATAAGTGAAAAAACCAAAAACAAACTAAAATCGTGATTTTCAAAATAAGTTTTAAATATTTTTTTTAGATTCTAACAAAATATTAAGTTTAAAAAAATAAAACGCGAGAGTAAGTGGAAAACCAATATGATTGATATATAATATGCTTTATAAAACATGTACGGTATTTTATAGTTCACAGTCAAAATGTTTATAATAATGAAATAATTATTTCCGGTCGCAATTATAAAAGCTTATTAATTGATTGATTATTGATTGGTTAATTGATAGAAAAATGAGAGCTATGAAAAATATTTTTTAGAGCATGAAAGGATCACGACGTCTGGATGTGATATCGCTGGAAACGGAGGAGACTGGAGCGGGAACCAGCCGAACGCGGTGGACTCTGTCAGCCGTCTGGACGGAGCAGGATGGGCTTTACCCACTGACTGGACTTAAGAAGAACTCGGTCTTTCAGAACCTTTTCACACATTTCAACAACATCACCCTGCGGATATGCAGTCCTGAGGTAGGTTGAAAATTCAGCTATTGTTTGGAACCATTGCTGACTGATAATTTGGTATATTTTTAGCGTTTTTTATTATATAAATGTATATTGGACTTAGATGAATAAAAAAAATTACACCGCTCAAATTAACTACAAATTAACTTTGAAAAATAAATTTAAAATTGAATGCTTGCGTTGATATTTCATAAGTATATCTACGCCATATACCTATTTCATAAGTATATCTACGCCATATACCTATTTCATAAATATATCTACGCCATATACCCATTTCATAAGTGTATCTACGTCAAATACATATCATATACCATATGTAAGTTTGTTTCAAATATATTATAATGTTATTATTCATTTCTAAAATAATAATTGTTGTATTCCTTTCTGCTAAACAAAATTACATTTACATATAGTTATAGTTATAAGCGTTTAAATTAATTGGTGACAATTTGTCAACAGTGTTGTTTTTTGAGATATCCTGAAAATCGTGTTCCAATAAGGTAGGCCTGTATCAAACTTATTACTGAGAGAGATAGAAAGATAAAGGTTTATTAAAACTAAATGACAATAAAGCATTTAAGATTACAGAATGAAAAAATATATAAAAATAGATGAAAAATGCACAAGTTCTGTAGGTGAAACAAAGAGGGAGAGAGAGTGGTTAGTGGCGAGAGATGCAAGCGTTATCAAGGTTGCACGAAGTAATGATTAAAGACATGGCTCTGAAGGATGTCTTGTGAGCTAGGATCCTGTATCGATTCGAAAAACCCGGTGCCTCATCGACTTCAGGCCCCTTGTAGCGGAGGAAGAAGGGGTTGAAGCGGGTTGTCATGTTTTGACATTTTGCGGACGTGTGTCAAAGTGAGACCAGTTCTAAGATCAGGGAAGATGCTGTGGAGGGCGCAACGCTCGACACTGCGGTGGTAAATAAATCAGTGATGAATCCACCCGCAACCGCAATCAATCCAGAAGAGAGCAGCTCGATTCATCACAGGCGGCTGTAAGTACAGGCCGACTGTTAAAGAGTTGACGATGCAGAAGCGGAGGCGTTTACATTATTAAAATTCGAGCTTTTTTCTCAGTATTATCTGATTTTCTCATTACCTTATTTAATATTTAATATTTATTTAAAGAAGAAATGTTTATGTTTTTTCATTTGTGTAATATTTAGAAAATATAATTTAAATATTACAGTTGTTTTGTATAATTATATATATAAAATGACTTTCATTGTATTGTCAATTACTTAACGGTTAAAAATGACACTTTCTCAGGGTAACATTATTTTAGATACATTTAGACTAGAGTACATATATCAGGACACCCAACGAAAATAATTGCTTATTTTTTAAAATGACACCTGCGCATACACTGGATTAGATTATTTAAATACTCTTTTGATATTTATTGATTTTTGTATGTTTCTGTTACCAATAAATATCTTTACTATTTAAAATATATATTATTTGTATTTAATGAATTAGCGCTATTATAATTATAAATGTTTTGTTTATAAATTAAATTGACGTCTTTTAAATATGTATGTTCTGATTTTTTTCTTGCATCTAAAGTTGAATTTATAAAACTTTTATGTGTTTTTGCTATACAGAATATGTCATAAAATTGAAATAATTCCTTCGCATCTAATAAATGAGACTTTTGTATATTTTATATTTGTAAACTTAATTACGTTTTTACCTTATATGTATATATATATAGTATAAGGATTACACATATATGTAACCTGTGTTGCGTTGTTTTTCGTATAATTTATTGAATTGTATGTCATATGAATTAAATGTCAAATTAATCGAGTTTGAAATGAATGCGTTGGATCATTCTTTCCCATAAGACACACGGCATAGTTTCCTGTCCAGGAGCAATATTTCAGAAGTGAAAGTATATACATATTATTAAGTACATTTTAATTTTTAGTCATTCACGACGTACGCTCCACCCAAATAATCTGATATAATAAGGTCTCTATAACCAAACACACATTTCTACGTTTTCTTTGTCTATTGTAGTTTATATCCGCTCCCTATTTCTACTATCGCAATAAGACTGGAGTCGCTACCAACAAAACCCTGGACGATGTCGATGGTTTGTTAGCGGATATCATGGCTTATCTCAGTGATGTAATGCAGTTTCGGTGAGCTTTAAGATACAGGCTAAATAAATGTTCTTCAAAAGTTCACTCGTAAATCACATTGACAAAGATCACCCTATGATTATAGCTGGGGAATTTAGGGCACAAAATATAATATAATGAATTCGGGATTTCCGACCGACCGATACGATTTTTTGCTCAACATTTACAAAATAAGGTCGGTGATTTTTCCATTTTTATATTTTACGAATCTTAAAAAAAAGGTGTTTAAAAAATGAATAATAAACACCTCAATGTTAGCAACCACACTGAGATTTCTAAACTTTTGAAATTTCATATGTTATATATATAGAACGATAGAGAATTTATTCACAATTACAAATATATTAATTTTATAGAAATCGTTTCACGGAAAAGAAAGTTACCGCACATTGAAAACCCAAAAATTCTTACCAAACCTCAATGTAATTTCCGTATTCAATCTGCGATCTTTTGATTAATTTCCGCTGAAATTTTAAATTATTTCGTTAAAAGTAGGACACTGGATTTCCTTTTTAAATGATGACACGCTTGAATTGCTGGCTACTGAAATAAAATCAATTTCTAAACTTCGCAAATTGATTGCAATGAAGCGAAAATTTCAAACATTGTTGATTTGTTTTAATTTGAAAATTGATTTGTTGTAGAGCTATTGCAACTTCAAAAAACAAAATAATTACATGTAGATTTATTGCAGAGCACTAAGTACTGCATGGCATCGTTTATCATGTACGGAATAAGTCATTATTTGCCGACCGTTTTTTGGTTGGATTTTGCTATATTCCTAAATTAGTAAATTTTTTACCGACCGACCGACTCAATTTTTTTCATTTGAAAAATCCCGAACTTATTATATTATATTGTGTGCTCTTAGTGAGTGATAGTCCAGTCGAAATAGCTTTAGACCTAGACAAAATTAGTACAAAACTGAAAATTTGGTGGAAACATGCTCGATGGTATTCTACATAGCCCCTTAAAGTTCCACCGAAATCCACCAAAAGGAAAAAAGGTTACAGCCTTTTATTTTCCCATTCATATATACGGTCGTTTACTATGACATCATAGATTTTTTTAAATTTACAAAAATTGATAAAAATAAAATAATACCTATAAAACAATGAAACATAAAATATTTATCTATTACTTTATGATTTAAACTGTATCTATGGTTTAAGAACAATATGCAGTGTGTTTTGTATGTATCTATGCCTAGAATAAACTGTACTATACAATCGATTTTGTCAATTTCATGGCATGGGTATAATTTTTGTATCCACAACATCTGCTGCTAGTGCTGGAAACTTTCGGAAATAGAAAGCTATACAACGGAAAGTAATCAAGAAATCTCCATCAGTGATTGATGGAGGAGGAATTCCACTTGTCACGTACCATATATACCAGAGAAGAAAGCCCTCTGCAGTCTCGCGTTGAAACCTATTATAGAACCAGAGCATCCTTTCACAATGCCGGCATATACACTTTCTGAAACTATTTGGCACTCTCCCAGCATGTTTCCTGATTTATCTGAAAAAAACCGAGTTAGTCAGGATTTATGCAATCCTTTTCGGATGGAATTCATTCTAGTACGTCAGAAATTACTTTCTTGCCAATAATTGACTTAAAATCAACGGATGAGTCGTGCATTTATTCTACATTGATCTTTACCGAATGCCAAGCAAAGAAATTGAGTATCGTTACTCCATGCATCACTTTTAATCAACCTTTGTGGCTGATGGGTTTGGAAATAATCCGCTCCAAAGAAATTAATATTGTGTGTCGCTTAGGAGGGTTTCACATGATGATGAGCTTTCTAGGAAGTTTGGGTACACTAATGGCTGGTTTAGGTCTTTCCGATTTACTTGAAACCATCTATGGCTCAAATACCGTGGTACAAATGATGTCTGGAAAAGCTGTATCAA